>CANXYI010059576.1:0-10905 GCA_948208565.1 Hura crepitans
TGATTGCTGAATCTAAGTGAGAGATGGCACCCAACCAAAATCCTTCTTTCTTATATCCAATTTATCTAAGAAAATTTTCCATTATAACTTAAAACCTTTTTCTATTATATGATTATTTTAGAGGTTATTGTGTCAAAAATCTGACAGTATAACGGCTATATCGATGACATAATTCCTGTTATGAATAGTAACCTGCATAAGAAAACACTTATATGATTCATACATTCTTATACTACAACATATCCACCATTACCATACTTTAGTTCATATCCAAACTCAACGTCACATCTAAACAATATCATCTAGATGGTCTAAATCATAAAACAAAAATATCAACCATTCAATGAAGTATATATCATCCATACCACTACATATACTTATCATATATCACAAACATACCCATACTTAAACACATATAAGAATATATCCATCTTTAAATTGTACATAATATCTTTATATACAACTTTTAATACATATGCTCAAGCCCATAATGAGTACTTATAAACATTTATGACTACTGCCGAATATAGATTACAAATATATTCAATAACAAAAATAGTTCCTCTTTAACTCTACGTTCTCCTATAACTTATGAGATCCTCGCTTATACAAAACCTAAAATCCTGTGTATCATAAACAAATGATACGCTAAGGTTTGCAGCTTAGTGGTGTATCTAATAATAACATGCCCATACATTCATCCTCATATTTTACATTCATAACACAATATTTAACACATACATAATATACTTTAATTTCAAGTGATGTATATGTTTAAGCAAAAAGG
This sequence comes from Hura crepitans, assembly GCA_948208565.1. Classification (NCBI taxonomy): domain Eukaryota; kingdom Viridiplantae; phylum Streptophyta; class Magnoliopsida; order Malpighiales; family Euphorbiaceae; genus Hura; species Hura crepitans. The sequence continues at coordinate 788 of CANXYI010059576.1, forward strand.
ATATGTCACATGCAATACATAACATGCCTTTATGATCAATACATATATCATTCACAACCTCTTTACACTTTAGTTATTGTTTTCTTTCATATAAAAACTTCTAATTAATTACCATGTGATTCCTATATACAACTATACTAATGTTTAAGTATACTATGCTAATTTAGCATGCATTTGGTTCCCATCCTATTATAGAATTTACCCTATAATTCATTAATCATCAGTTTACTTATATCATGGTCATAGACATATAAGTTATTTACCCTTGTGGTTTAACATTATATGTGATAACATGTATACATATTATATACACATGTTTATAACTTTTAACATATGTATACACACTATGCACATACTATATATGGATATTTGTATTTGATGAAATACAAATTTGAAGTATTTGAAAAGTTTAAGGAATTTAAAAAATGAAGTTAAGAAATAATTACACAAAAGTATTAAAATACTTTGATCAGATTGAGGTGGTGAATACTTAAGCTATGAATTCCAAAGCTATTTGAGAGATAATGGGATTATATCAATAGACTCCTACATATACACCACAATATAATAGTGTATTTGAAAGGAGATATCAAACTTTGTTAGACATGATTTGATTAATGATGGGCTTTGTAGAATTACCTAAGTCATTTTGGGGTTATGCATTAAAAATTACTATTTAGCATTAAATAGAGTTCCATCTAAATCTATTGATGTTACACTATATGAGATATGGTATAACAAGAAGCCAATTCTTTCTCATATTAAAGTATGGGTTTGTCTTGCTTATGTGAAAAGGACTATGTTATATAAGGTAGATGCTAAATCTAGTAAGTGCCTATTTATTAGATATCCTAAAGAGTCATTAAGATATTATTTCTACATCCCATTGGAACAAAAATTGATTATTTTAAAGCATATTATTTTCTTAGATAGATAGTTTCTTTTGAAAAAAGATAGTAGGAGTAAAATAGAACTTGATAAAATTCAAAAAACTCAGATAGATAATGATTTACGAATCTATTACTCATGTTGATGAAGTAATAGAGGAACTAGCTATCACATAAGCACTTAGACATTCCACTAGGGTCTATGTTGTTATAAAGAGATACATATTTCTCATAGATAAGAATAAATAAGTGCTTTAGTCGAACATGATAAGCTTAACAACTATAAGGAAGTTTGAAAAGTTTAGAATTAGAATTATGGCTAAAGGTTATGAAATTTGAAATGAATTCCATGTATAATAACTAAATAAGGACTTTGGTCAATTCAGTTGAAGGTATATAACCTATAAGGTGCAAATGGATCTTTACAAAGAAGATAGACTTGAAAGATAATATGATTACCTATAATGCTCGCTTTGTTGCAAAAGGCTATCGTTAAAGGCAAGGAATTGACTTTGATGCAAACTTTTCACATATGCCAATGCTTAAATTTATTGGAGTCTTACTCATTATAGCCACCTAATATGATTGTGAGATATAGAAAATGGATGTGAAAACTACTTTTTTTAATGGAAATTTGGTAGAAAAAGTGTATATGACACAACCTGATGGCTTAATATTCGAAGATAGCAATAAGGTATACAACTTTTAAAAATCTATTTATGGATTAGAGCAAGCATCTAGGAGCTAGAACATCCATTTTAATGAGACAATCAAAGAGTTTAGTTTGTTACAAAATCTAAATGAACCTTGTGTGTACAAGAAGGTCAGTAGAAGTGCAGTCATTTTTCTTATGTTATATGTTGATGACATATTATTTATTAAAAATTATGTCCCATCTTTAAATTAGTCAAGATTTGGCTTTCTTAGTAATTCTCCATGAAAGACCTTGGAAAAACAACCTATTTTTTGGGGATAAGGATCTATAGAGGTGGATTAAGAAGGTTGATAGGACTTTCTCAGTCTACATATATATATAAAATATTAAAAAGGTTTAGCATAGACCTCTATAAGAAAGAAAATATTCCCATGCTTCATGGGAAATGCCTTTTTAAATCTATATGCCTTAAAGCACAAGAGGAGAGAGAATACATGAGTAAAATCCCATATGCATCTACTATAGGATCTATCATGTATGCTTTATTATGTATGAGATCCAATGTGGCTTACACTCTGAATGTCATGAGTATATTTCTATCTAATTATGCAAAAGAACATTGGGGGCTATGAAAAACATCCTTAAGAATTTTAGAAGGACTAAGGATATGTTTATAATTTATAGAGAAAAGGATTTACAAATAAGGGGATATACGAATGCTAGCTTTTAATCTAACAAAGGCGATTGTAAATCCTAATTAGGTAATATATTTATCATGGAATGAGGAGTAGTTAGTTGGACAAGTTCTAAATAAGATATAACTATAGACTCAACTATCGAGGCTGAGTATATTACAAATTTAAAAGTAGTAAAAGAAGTAGTTTAGATCAAAAAATTTATCACTGAACTAGGTGTGGTCTCGAGCTTTGTTGATTTAATACCTATGTATTGTGCTAACGATAGAGCCATAACATAAGTAAACAAACCATGATCTTATCATAGGTCTAAGCATATTCTCAAACATTACCATTTAATTTGAGAGTAATTAGCAGAAATGATGAGAGGACTAAAAAGATCTATATTGATCAGAATGTCAGTTACCTTCTCACTACAACACTATCACGTAACAAGTTTAATTACCATGTAAATTCTATGGAAATTAAACACATTAGTGATTGGCTCTAATGTAAGTGGGAGATTGTTAGTAATATACATTTATTTCTCAAATGAATAAGGCATATATCATTTATTACAAAGTTCTTATGGTAATTCATTTCTCTAAATAAAAATTCTTAAATTGCATAATAAAATCCTTCATATAAATGACATAATGTAGAAGAAATCACGAAAATTTCATGTTGCGAGATTCTTATTGCATACAAATGTGTCTATACCTAAGTAATAAGTCACAATACTATCAAAGAATGACATTGTTAATATAAATAGACTAGGATATGTTATACTCTTTGACTAACTCAAGCATTAGTTTTCATAAGCCATAAGTATAATGGTACTTGGGTTAATATGTGGATACTTGTTTAAGAAACAAGTACTTTAGAGACTTTCACATGAGATCTTCACATAGAGATATAATTTATGTCAGTGAATTCATCTCATTATATCAGTGGTGTTAATATCCTTAGACTTGAGATTACTAAAGTATCTTAGTTATCAGGTGTTATACTTTGACTCCATTACTTATGCTCCACCATTAGGTGTTCAGAGCTTGGAGATTGGGAATAACATGAGCTATCTGAAGGTAGTTGAGTGATTAATAAAATGTTCACCACCTCAGATTATTATAGGGGTTTATCTCACTTCTTATATGATTCTCTATTTAGAAATCTCTAGCCAGAGTTCGGTGTTTTATTAATGTAATTCATGAAAGGCATTTTAGGAAGAAAGATTCTAAATACAAAAGTTAAAAGATTTAGGGCTTAATTAGACATACTTAGTTAAGCTTAGGTTGATACATAGTCCATACTTAAAACTAAATGAGATAAAGTTTGGTGAAAAGAATTAATTGCACAATAGTTGCATATAGAAGGGTTATGGTCAAACCACTAACCTTCTAACACTTGGGTAGTCATGATATATGGCTAGATACCTCTCTTGACTTATAAAAAATGATATTATTGATTGAGAATCAATAATGATTTAAATGAGATTGAAATCAAAGAATTCTAATGCTAATGGGACTTTTTATCACTTTATACTGCCAATGTGTTTCAGAAGCCTAAAAGGTCACACACATATAAAAAGGGTTTTGAGATTATATTTTGTAGAAATATAATTTGAAAGATATGATATGGCATAAAATAAAAAAAAAGAGGAAATGTGTTAGAAGAAATGCACATAAAAGCCTATTTGATGGGTGTAAGCACTAGCTTTTATGTCCCAAAATGCCCAATGATGATAACCAGATTCATGATTCAGGCAAAAGAATGATTTTCACAAAGGTATACCAAAAAAGTGGAAATCCTTCCTAGAGGTAAAATGATCATTTTTGTCCTCCAAGAAGAAAAGGGTCAAAATGGATGAAAGACTATCTAAAAGACTTAGAAATAATCTTTAGTAGAGATAACATGAAGAATAAGAGTGAGTAGACTCCATTTGCAAGCCATAGAAACACCAAAAGTCTCTATTTCACTAGGGAACCAATCATGCAACCATACTTTCCATTGGATGACTCTTATGAATAACCCCATGATTGTTTTATCTAAAACTCGATAAATATGATAAATTTGTGTTCTAATTTATTTAAAAGCCTAGAACTTAGGTTAAATTGAATAAGCTTATTTTGATTGACCTAAACATCAAAAATAGATGGGAAAAGAGAATGAAACACCCTATAATCAATACTTGTAAATACCCTTCACTTTTTTCCCATAAAAAAACACAGAATCAAGTATTCTACATATAATTCAAGAGATTGCTCAAACCAAGTGTTTTCTTGAATTTCTTGAGATCTTTAATTGAGTTCTTAAGGAGTAAACAATATTTTAGATTTGTTCATAATTTTGTGGAATCCGAGAATCATTATGCAAATTCAGTATTCTTCCATAGGAAATCATTCCTAAGCTTGAAGCTTTATTATTGGTAAGCCTTAAGGGCTATAACTTGTTTTATTTATCATTAATATGTTTTGATCATGTATATAGGTTTAGATGCATAAAAATTAGTTTTTTTTATCAAAAATATCATGAAACTTGAATAATTCATAATGAATTCGTTTTAATCTTTGCTCATATAAGTTTAACATGATAGGTGTAGTTAAAATAATGTTTTCACATCATAAAAATGTTTTTCATCTCATATATGAATAATGGCATGATTATATGAGAATTATATTGCATAATAAAGTAGTTGCATTGATCAAAATTCCATATCATATTTTATTACAAATTTATGGTTTGTTTTATTACAATTATATCGTTTATGTGCTTGATTGAGAATTTAAACCCTAGGAAATTGCATCTTGTATTAGAAAGCATGGCTATACTAGTTGATTAGGGAACGCACACTAATTATTAGACATAATGATTATTAAGTGTCAACCACGAATCCAGTTCTTTAATGATCAATAGCTTTGTCCCCATCTTAGTTTAAAACACTTATGCCAAGTTCAGTGGTCCTTAGTCTACACCAAGTGGTGATTTCTAATGACTCTTTGTTGTGAGCCCTATCTAGCTCACAATGAGTCATATGATTAGGGGTTGTTTTATTAGGCTCATGGATTGTATTTTAATTATTAAAGGGCTCAATTGTTGGTCAACCTTTTTAATTAATTAAAAGTGTTAGACTTGACCCAAAAATGGAAAAATAAAATAAACCTTACCCAATTTAAATGTGTAGCTAAATATATAGCAGTGAGAGCCTCCATTCTTTGTGTTTTATGCATACTCCTATTCTTCTTTCTTTTGTGTTTTTCTTTACTATTCTTAAAAAAAATCATATATTCTCAAGTCTTTTTACTAGTATGGATATGTTTGGAGGTAATTTAGATTGAATTACTATGGTTTGTGACAACTTAGTAAGAAGGTTAAATGCATAAGAGAAAGAAAAATTATTTTACATTAAGCTTTTATACCTCATTTTTTTATCAAATACATGTAAGATATAATTTAATCCTGGTTTATAGTTTTGAGATATTTTTCTACTATTGTAAATATGATTTATATGAGTCTCAAAATTAACAAGTACTATATGGTAAATTTTTTAAAAGAGGAGGATTACAATAAGGTGTTTATGGATGAACTATGGATTCTTTGCATTTAATGTCTAAATGCCTAGCCTTAAAGCCTTTCTTTCTCTATTAAGTAGAACTTGACAAATAAAATGATTATCTATATTTGAATTGATGTATAAAAAAATCATGGTCAGAGCCTTAGCCCAAGCTATTAGGTAGGTTCTCAAATAAGATTATAGTGTTGAATATGTAGCCATGGGAAAGTTTCCTAGAATGGTAATTTTGATTGATTTAGACAAGCCTCTTAAATCTCTAGTAACTATTGAGGCATCAATATTCTCAATAGAATATGAAGCATTGCCTAAAATCCTTATAATCATAGAAGCTTAAGACATTTTAAGACTGGATGTTTAATAGGAAAAAGGAACAAAATCAAGAATTTGAGTCAGTGATTCAGCAAAGATTGGAAACAAGAATAAAGCCAATTATGAGTGAACCATATAATCCTTGTGTTTGCATCTTTTCTTTCTAAGGTCGATCAACCTAAAATAACCAAAGACTTGACCTAAATCTCACTTCTCAAATCCTAAAAGATAGGAAGGAGATCTAAGGAATCCTAAGCCATTCCTAATTGATCGACTAGAAAATGCAATTTGGGCACCACAAGGTAGGTAGAGTTACCACCTAACTTTGGTTGGGCCAAAACAGAGAATGGTTCAGAACCTTACTCTTATTTATACCTCAAGTTAATATAGAATTAGGATTAAATTCATAATTTTATCTTTTTCCTCATACGTGATTTTAAATTAAATAAACATATTAACATGCAAGGATTTATAGAATTAAAAGAAGTTATAAGTAAATGAATATATACAATATACATTAAATCATGTCATTTATTTGATTTAGGAACTTTGGTTCCCATACGGCATTTTTAGAAAAGTCATTTTTGAAATTGTGACTTTTATTTAAGAAAATAAAAATCCATGTTGTGATAAAACATTAATTAAAGTAAAAAATAATTTAGCCATTTTCATTTACATGGAAAAAATAATTTTCTACCTATTACTGCAACGCCTGTAAGTCGAAGTTTTATGAATAGTACCTCCGAGGCTTGAATAGTGCTTCTCAAGAGTTGGGGCACCTTAGTAAGGCCAAAAAGGGGCATATTAGTCATAAAATTTCGACGGGCTAGAAAATGGACAAAATGAAATAATTTAAAAATTTAGCAGAACCAATAAATTATTTTATGTTAAGAACTAATGAATAGTAGCATAAAATTAGTTTGTACCAGGATAGCTCTAGGATATACTTGGATGAAGCTAAAATTAACATACTCTAAAGCTCAAAAATTTCAATCCATATGTTGGTGAAGGAATTTTGATTTTCTGAGATCATCTGATTTTTACTTGAAATTTCTTATTTTTGTTAGTGAATAGTAACCATGGTTGCCTTTGGAGTTTGAGCCTAAAATTTTATGTGCCTCTTAATGGGCCTAAGCAAGGATTTTTAAAATTGAAATGACTATTTTTAGAGGTCTAAAAAAATTAAAATGAATTTTTAAAGTTTAAATGGAAACTAAGTGAATACGACCCTTTCGATCGCCATGTGTCATAATTTAGGCCATCCACCTTGCTAATATAAAAGGCCTTACACATGTGAGAGTGTGACATATATAAAGGATTCACCTCCACCCTTTTCCCCACTAAAATTCGATGCCATTCCTCCTCTCAATCTCACCATTTTTCTTCTTTCTCCTCCTATACACAGTAAAACCCCATAAAAATCATATGGAACTAACCCTCCATGATCCCTAGAATTTATTCCAAGTGGTAGAAGTGGGAAATTTGGCTTGGAAAGTGAGAAATCACTAAGGGGTGAATAATGTCAATTTCAAGTGTAAGTGATGGTTTTTCAATTTTTATTTTTGTTTTAGGTAGTATACATGATTCTAAGAAAAACTATATTTTTAGATTTCAATTTAGAGCTTTGTAGAATTTTTAGGAATTTTTCTAAGTGTGGAATGGTTATGTTTAGGGTAAAGAGAAAGAAGTGAAGGAGAAGCTTAACCAAGGTCATAAGTGGTGGAAAAAGGGGTGTTCTCCCACCCTAGGTATGTAGATTTGATATACTTTGTGCAAGCCATATAGTTTTACATAGGTACATATATGTGAATGTGTATGAAAGTTGTAAAAGTTAAGGTATTGTATGGAAATGATGTAAATTGGCTATGTCATTATGATTGTGGCATAAAATAATGTTGTATGTATGCTTTGGGTGAGAGAAAATAAGTGTGGGTGTGTAACCTTGCATTGGCCGAATGGTGTATATGTGTGTGTTAGGTATAATGTGTGAACATGTATATGACATGATAATTATGGCATTGGTATGAAAATGGAATGAAAATTATGATGGAAAAAGGAAATGAAAGAAAGGAAATGATAAATAATGGTTTAATGATGTGTGACCTAAAAATGGTGTGTAATTATGTTACATGCAAATGTATATGACATGGTTAGTTTGGAATATGGAAATAATGGCATAATGGGATATAGGTAAATTAGTAATAATAGGGAGGTAAAATGATTGATAAATAAAGTAAATTAAGGCTTTGTATAGGTGATGGCATGACAACTATGATGGGAAGAAATGACCATATGAATAGTGATTGGTACAAAGATGACCAAATGAATCGTAACTTATGGAAAACTAACCAAATGAATAGTGTTTTACAAAAATGACCCGTAATTGAGAGAGGTGCATAAGTGTACCTATATTTAACATGTGAAATGCTAGTATTGTCCTTATAAATAAAAAGATGACTATTAATTGAATAATAAGAATAATCAGTAACTAGGCATATCAGTTAGACACCCACTAGATGGGTTAACCAATCAACTAAGGAGTTAGTAGCTACTAGGCAGATTGGTCCTCCTAGGGCAACAGTTGTATGATAGAGATGGTGAGTGTAGCTATCGAGGTTCTGATGTTGAACCCTACACACTCGAGTATTAGGAGATCCATATGGGCCGATCCCTACTACCCATTAGATTATTGTGGATATTAGGAGGCCTCACGGGCTGATCCCTACTATCCCCTTATAGATATTAAGAGATCCACAAATTGATCCCTACTATCTACCAATCTGGTATTGAGAGGTTTCAGTGAATCGATCCCTGCTATCGAACTAGGTAGGTATAGTTACCGATGTCTAAAATATGGGCCATTACACAGTATAAATTTTGCTATCTAATGTTTTAAAGAGTAATCTGTCTATCATAGGCCTAAATGGTAAAGTAATTAAATAAATGTAATATAATATGACTAATAGTGATAGGTAATAAATAAAGATAGAAACTGAAATGATGAAGCTCACTAGATGAAACCAGAATAGGTTACTTGCATGATAAGGCATTGTAAAGTTTAATATATAGCTGATGAATAGGTAACAAGATTGCATGTAAATAACTTGGTTACTTGTGTTATTATGCATCTCATATTATTTATATATGTATACATGTATGATATGCATTTATTATATCAAATCCACCACTGAGTATATACTTAGTGTGTCGGTGTTTTGATGTGCATGTTATAGATGTGGTTAGCTAACTAGCCTCATCAAATGCAATATAGCTGTTGTATTTTTAGGGTAAAATTTTTTGTACTTTTGGGAGTTGTTAGTAATGTCACTCATGTATATGTGAAGGACATAGGCTTAGTGATTGTAAATTTTGAACATGTGGTTCGATTGTCACATAAATAGTATGAACGAATATGTATATGTCTGACTGGTTAAATAATATGACTATATTATTATTAGATGTTGTGGGTCTAAGACCCTATTTTGATTGTACTGATTGTAGTTGATGAATGGCTTGGAGGACCAGAAGGGTCTAAGTGTTGCAAAATATGATTGTGATTATTATAGAAGTATTCTCAAATAGGAAAAATTTTTGATTTGTCACCCGGATAGCCATTATGTTGCTCAAATTTCTATAAAATGGATAACAAGCCAAAATTATCATTTTAACATACTAGGACAATCAGTATTAGGGTGTCATGCAACAATATAAACAAACCAACTAAGATTTACCACAAAAAGAACAAATGCAGTAAGTGTTAAATGAGTGTAGCCTGGGAGCAGTTTTAGGAGGGGTGACCTATAGGAAGTAGCATTTCTTGTCTGTTCCCTTTGGGAATAGGCACAGGGTGTTACAATTACAACATTCATGAAAAATACAGAGAAATATTATAGAAAAGAAATAAGGTTACATGGCAATTACATAAATTATAATCCAACAAAAAATAAAGATATATTGAAATTACCTATGATACATTCTACCTAATAATAAAAAACAATAAAGGTAAAGTCAAGAGCTTTAAA
>CANXYI010059652.1:0-10043 GCA_948208565.1 Hura crepitans
AATTTCCAGACTTCTACAATTCTTGGGGTCAAGAATCATCTCAAGGGGAGGGTATTGTTGTATATAAAAGAAGAAAAGGGTAAAAAGGGAAAAAAGGGGAAGTTAATTAGTAACAGACACATAGAGATTGGTGCTGAATACCCACGCCATTCTGGCAGGAGGTACAACTCAACCTCCTACTTACTATATATGTAATGGGTCTCCCTGTTCAGGAGACAAGTTGAATATTACAGAATATCTCTCTCTCTTTGACGTTACCTCTGCTATTCTTATTCTCTCCAGAATTCTCCTTCTCTTCTTCTTTTCTCTGCAATCACTCTCTCTCTGTGCTCTCATTCCTTTCCGCACACTCTGACTATTGTTAGGAATATTCCTAACAGAATGATCAGTGACATACCAGGAACCATATAGTAAGCATGAGAATATAAGTTCTCTACAATCAAGAAAACACATTTAGGCAGGCACACAAGCACAAATAAACTTTTAGAGGAGAAGGATAATCAGAATCACCAAATAGCTCACCACTTTCATAAAACTTGAAGAGAAAGAGGAACCAATTTAATAGCGTAAAATTACCATTTGATTTTGAAGAATAATATCAATATAAGCATCTGCAACCTTCAAGTACTCATCAAGTTTCTCATATTGACTGATAACCTGATATTATAGTCAAGTTATAGAATAGTAATGCATTCAGAAAATAGAACAAGCAAGAAAATATATAAGCGAAAAAAAAATGTGGAACAAGATATAGATAAAATAGCAATGGTATATCTACATGGGAAATCATTTGTTGAAGAAGATAAATGACAATACTATGTGATCAAAATGAGATGCCCCCAAGCCCATAACAATCAACATCAAGTTACTATTTACATTTCAGATTGGACATAATATGCCTGACTCCACTAGAAACAGGCGGCAAACCTAAAATAGCATGATGATTTTTAAGTTTAAAAGAGAGAGAGAGGTTCTAAAATAATGAGTAGTATGTCAGTACAAATGAACTGAACTAAGAAATTCCCTTTCTAGCTTCATAATATCAAATTGCCTGGAACAAGAATTTGCTTGTATTTATCTTGACCAAAGGTTAGGTATACCAATGATAACATCTTTGTTCATGACTGGGAGAACAAGTTTTACTGCAACAGATTAAATTAAAACTAATCAAGGGCACTTCTATCAAGGTGTTGCAGCTGTAATTAAGTCAAATATAGAATGAAGACCAGCCGTAATTAATAATTATATATTTGGTAGTTTTCTCATTTAGGAGATTTTATTTAATTAGAAAAGTATTTTATCTAAGGCAGGATTTTCAATATATGTTTTCCTATTTTAGTATTTCCTAATCTATATCTATATTATAATTGTAGATTTTTGAGAAATAGAGATTGTTATTATTTCTCTTGTGTATTTTACAAAGTTTATAGGGTATATATACAATTTTAGGATTCCTAAAACAGGAAAATACAGTAAACCTAATATAACTATAATTCCTTATTAGAATCCTAATCAGAAAACAATTTCTATTTATACAAGTCAACACTCCCCCTCAAGTTGGTGCATAGATATCACAAATGCCTAACTTGCAAACTAAGGTGTGGTAGGTCCTATTACATAATCCTTTAGTGAACACATCAGCAACTTGCTCATTTGACGTCACATACTGTAGCTTCAGGGCACCTTCAAGTACTTTTTTCTTGATAAAGTGTCTATCAATCTCTATGTGCTTGGTCCTATCATGCTGAGTGGGATTATGAGCAATGCTAATAACAGCTTTATTATCGCAATATAGGAGCAGTTCATTTTTATTAGACAAATTTAATTCCTCCAATATTTTTTCCGACCATAGAAGCTCACAAACCCCTTGTGCCATGGCTCAGTATTCCGCTTCTGCACTTGATTTAGCTACTACACTCTATTTCTTACTTCTCCACGTCACTAAATTACCTCCCATAAATATACAATAACTAGTAATTGATCTTTTATCATCTAGAGATCCAGCCCAATCTACATCAGTAAAACACTCTATCTTGAGATGAGCATGTTTGACAAAAAGCAATCATTTTCCTAGAGTAGACTTCAGATATCTCAGTATATGAAACATAGCTTGCAAGTGAGCCTTTCTTAGGTCATGCATAAATTGAATAACTAGACTGACTGCATATGCAATATTTGGTCTGGTATGAAAAGGATAAATCAATCTTTCCACTAGTCTCTGATATCTGCCCATATCAACTAAACTCCCAACTCCAGCTCGCAACTTGTGATTACTCTCAATGGGAGATTCCGCTGGTTTACACCCTAAAATACAAATTTCCTTTAGAAGATATAGAACATATTTTCTCTGAAAAATAAAGATACCTTTCTCTGATCTAGCAACTTCAATTTCCAAAAAATATCGCAGTTTTCCTATATCTTTGATCTCAAATTCCAGCAGTTTCTTCAATCAAACCATCTCTTTTTTATCATCCCTTGTCATCACTATATCATCAACATAGATAATAAGAATTGTAATTTTTCCTTCGTTATGTCTGATGAAAAGAGTATAATCAATATTACTCAATTTATAGCCAAAAAAAACCATAGCTTTGCTGAATTTATCAAACCAAGCCTTAAGAGATTGTTTCAACCCATACAAGGCTTTCTTCCATCGGCATATTTTGCCTTATGCCTTCTCATTCTCAAAACCAAGAGGGATTTCCATATGCACCTCTTCTTCTAGATCTCCATGCAAAAACGCATTTTTTTACATCAAATTGTTGTAAGTCCCGGTCAAAATTGGCTGCACATGATAGAAAGACTCTTATTGTGTTCATTTTTACCACTAGAGCAAAAATTTCTCAGTAATCAACCCCATAGGTATGAGTGAATCCTTTTGCCATCAATTTAGCCTTGAACTCTTCAACCCATCAGCTTTGTGCTTCACTACAAATACCCATTTATACCCTACCAATTTCTTTCCAGGTGACAAAGTGCTAAGCTCTCAAGTCCCTTTTTTTTGCCAGAGCTTTCATTTCTTCAACCATTGCATCTTTCCATTTAGGATCTTCGAATGCTTCCTTCCAATCTTATGAAATAGACACAGATGAAATGGATAAGGCAAAAGCTCAATAGGTGGGAGATAGTGAGTCATAAGAAACAAAGTTAGAAAGGAGATATTTAGTATAGGCCCTAACACCTTTTCTTTCGGAAATGGATTGATCTAAAGCATCAAAAGATAACTCATCAAAAGAAGGAAGATTCTTGGCATGAAGTAGGTTGCACAGTGGCTTCTTCCACCCTTTCTTTGTCTCATCTTCAGTACCTTTTCAAGTCGGGTATGTCTAAATGCCCAATTCCCGAAAAGTAACATCCATAGTAACAAAATACTTTTTAGAAGAGGGGTGATAGCACTTATATCCCTTTTGAGTTGGTGAATATCCAATAAACACATATTTAAGGGCTCGAGGATCTAGTTTTCCAACATTCCAACTATGAACAAAACAAACACACCCAAACACTTTTGGTGGAACAAAGTAATTATTGACCCCTTGTAAGGTTTCTAAAGGACGCTTGTAATTGAGAGCTCTAAGAGGCATTCTATTGATAAGGTATACAGCTACCAATATAGCATCCCCCAATATGTCTTAGGCAGATTCAGAGTGAACAGAAGAGACCTAGTAACTTCCAGTAAATGCCTATTTTTCCTTTCAGCAATCCCATTTTAAGCACTCGTATAATTACAACTAGTCTGATGAATTATTCCATGTGACTCCAAATAAATACTAAATCTACTATCCATATATTCAATGCCATTATCAGTCCTAAGAATTTTTATCTTAGTATCAAATTGATTACTAACCATCTTATGAGAAGATTGAAAACATGAAAATACATCACTCTTAGCCTTGAGAAGATAGAACCATGTCATTCTAGTACAAGAATCAATAAAAGTAACAAACCATCGACTACCAGACAAGGAAATAGTCTGAGTAAGTCCCCAAACATCAGAGTGAATGACCATGAATGGAAATTTACTTCTATTATTGCTCTAAGGATAAGAGTTTCAAGAATATTTTGCATACTCATAAGCATCACAAAGTAAAAAGTTAAAATTAGTTTTGGAAAACAAGCCAGGATATTATTTTGCTAATATAAAAAATGAAAGGTGTCCTAGTCTCCTATGCCATTGTATTATTTCATCATTAACATCCTTATTTCAACCAAAAACAGCTTGTTGAATATTAAAGCCTTCACCACCATCCAGTAGATATAAGTCATCATGCAATCCACCACTGTCAATCTTCTTCCTGGTGTGAATATCCTAAAAAATACATTTATCAGGAAAAAAAAAAAAGAAAAACTCAATCTTGCAGTTAAGAGTTTTAATGATGGTATTAACATATAAGAGATTAACAGGAAAGTTAGGAACATGAAGCACAGATGATAATTGAATATCAGAGGTACAGAAAATAGAACATGTTCTAGAGACAGGAGTGAAAGAACCATCGACTATTCTTACAGTATTCTTTTCAATATATGGTGAGTAATCAAGAAAGTGTTTAGAGGATCACGTCGTGTCTATTCGCACTAGAATCAATAATCCAGGAAACATTGCTAAGATTAGCAATGAAAGCATTACCTAATTATAGAAAGTTGGACTTGACACTAGAAAAGGATTCAGTATGGGATAACAGACGCTTTAGATGCTGAATTTCTTCAGGAGAGAAAAAACCATAGGTAGTTGGTTCAGAGTTTGATTTCGCAGTTTCTGACAGATTTGCCTGAGTCCTCGTTGAATTTCCCCTTTTTCCACCACATCCTCTTGTTGGGTGGCCATGCAACTTCCAACAAGTCTCCTTTGTATGCCGAGGTTTTCCACCATAATCACATCGCAAATGATCTTTATCAAAGCTAGCTAGGTGCCTTTGATTGCTCTTAAGAACCTTGAGTGGCTATAAGTCCAAATTTTTCAATTAGTGGAATATACAGCATAGCACTTCGCCTGCTTTCCTCCTACTGGACATAAGAATAGGTTTCTTCAAGAGAGGGAAATTGCATCTTGCCCAAAACTTGAACTCTTATTTGATCATATTCAGTGTTCAATCCTACTAAAAAATCATAGACTCGTTCTTTGGCAACTAGTTTCTAAAACTTTACTGCATCTCCGAGACAATCAGCTTGAAAGTCTTGATAATAATCTAATTCTTGCCATAAACTACTTAACTTAGAAAAATATTGAGAAATCATCATCTCGCCTTGCGTAGATTCATGAACCTTGTCCCTAATTTCATAAATCTGTGAATCATTGCCTTTTTTTAAGTATGTGAGGGTGACTGCATTCCATATCTTTTTGGCTGTATCAAGCAACAGTTAAATACACAAAATTTGCGATTGCATAGAATTGATAAGTGATGCCATGACTAATGAATTTTCAGAATCCCACTAATGATAAAGGGGATCATCAACCATAGGTTTTGGTGTAAACCCTTAGCTTTGATAAACAATAAATATGAACGAGACCATATAAGATAGTTATTGCCGTCAAGCTTAACTGGACTGATTTGCAAGGATGGATTATCAGTACTAATAGCAGCAATTCAATTATCATCCGCCATTATGAAAAAATTTCAGGAAAAAATAGCCAACCACACAGACAGCAAGGAATAACTGTAAAAAACACCAAGAAGGTAGTGAAGAACTTGGTATAACCAAAGCAAAGCAAAAAAATTGATGCAAAAATGTGAAAACAAGAATTGAAGCTAAGGGAGACCTAAAAAATCATCTGATTCAACCACTGACAGGGCAAAGAAGCTGGAAAAAAAGGCAAGAAGTATCAATCGTCCGATCAGACAAGCGACACAGCAGTGAACCACACATGCCAGCGCATGGAGGAAGACGGTGGCGCATGATCTGTATGCGCTCATCAGACGATGAATGGAGCTGAACGATTGGACCAACGACGGTACTACGAGTCTTCTGGGAGTGGCGGTGAGAAAAAAATGAGGCCTCTAAATCGAAAATCCCTAATTTTTGGTGTTCTAGGGTTTATTGTTCATAATAAAAAAAATCTGAAATTTTCAGAATTTTATGGACTTATAATCTAATCATATGGCTCTAATACCATGTAGATTTTTTAGAAATAGGGATTGTTATTATTTCTCGTGTATTTTACAAAGTTTATAGGGGCATATATAAAATTCTAGGACTCTGAAAACAAGAAAATACAATAAATCTAATCTGACTATAATTTCTTATAAGAATCCCAATCAAAAAAAAAATTCTATTTACACAAGTCAACAATAACAAAACTAAGTTTTAAGTGATACTAGCTCAAATTGAGACACTTGGCAATTTGTACTACTTTTTCCTATTTCCAGTAATGCCCCTTCTTCTATTTTTCCTTCTTTCAGTTATGCTTTCCCTTTAACAATAGCACTCATAACACTTATTATTTAATACGGCTATAATAAGTTACTTTGACATAATCTCTTTAATTTACCAAACTTCGCCTTTGCCTTATTTTCCATTCCTACCTCCTTGCACCTATGTTTCTTCTCTTTCTAGAAAAAAAATATGCTAATTTCCTTTTCTGCAATTCTACCATCATCCTCTTGAATTCCATATATAAAAATAAGAAATGTGCAATACATAGTGTTAGGGAAGCAATAAGGTGACTGTTAATTTGGTGCTTTAACAAAGCTAGGATGTTATTTTCTTCTACTAGCAACATTATATTTGTATGAAATACATCTTTTTTTAAAAAGAAAAAAAAAATTCTAGGTGGACTTCTGTTACAGCTGTAATGGTGTCAAAGATGAAAAAAATCAGTTCTAATTAATAATTATATTTTAGTAGTTATTTTATTTGAGAGATTTTATTTAATTAGGAAGTTTTATTTTATTTAGGACTTATTTTCATATGATAGGATTTTTTAGTATATATTTTCCTATTTTAACAATTCCTAATTAGAAATGAATTCATAGTTTCCTAGTTAGAAAAGAATTCCTAATTTACTAAGCTTATAACCTCTATTTAAAAAGGCTAATTTAATCAATAAAATAAGCAAAAGTTAAAAAAAATTCTAAGAGATCGGGTTCTCTCTCTAATGAGTCCTAAGGTTTTTTCTTCCTTTAACGAGCTCGAAGGTTCTTGGCCCTTTTGATGAGTTTGAAGGTACAAGCTCTCTTTGATAAGCTTGATTATCGCCCTGGTATTCCGATCCTCAATATGAGACCACAACAATTGGTATCAGAGCCATACACCATGGGCGACGAGATCAGATCATTGTCACAAGAGGAACGTGCAACGATAGAGTTGATAATAGAAGCTAGGCTTTCAAAGTTTGAGAGCCGATTAAACAATCAACTGCAACAGCTCTTCTTGCAATTTCAATGGCAATTGCAGGAGATTATTTTCAAGCTGAACAAACCAACAAACAAGGAGGGGGAGGCCACTGCTGATAGCAATAATATATTACTGCACGACCAACCAACAAATGGAGGAGTGGCACAGCAGCCAATAAGAGGAAGAGCCCCACAAGTTAGTGAAGTGATACCCCAAATTCTTAAGCTTGACTCTCCAACCTTGAACGGGTTTGCAGATCCTTTGACCACAAACTTTGGTGTCACATTGCCACAAAATTTGATTCCTATACAAGCTGCTGAAATTTCATCTTTACCCTCATCCTTTTTATGGGATTTCACCTCCTATACTATGTGCTCTGAGTTTGGGGGGACAACAATAATCCTACAAAAGAAACCAACCTCTAGTGGATCACATTTTCAATTAGTATGGGATTTTTCAGACCTAGACAGCAAGCTGGACACTTTTTTGGATGTAGTTCACAATTTATTTCAACAGCCAATATTATTACTACCTATTCTCAATTGCAACCATCGGTTGAAGGAGCTTGAGGACGAACTCAATTTTTAGGGAGGGAGTAATATTATAGCTGTAACGGTGTCAAAGATGGAAAAAATCAGCTGTAATTAATAATTATATTTTTAGTAGTTATTTTATTTAAGATATTTTATTTAATTAGAAAGTTTTATTTTATTTAGGACTTATTTTAATAGGGTAGGATTTTTTAGTATTTATTTTCCTATTTTAACAATTCCTAATTAGAAATGAATTCATAGTTTTCTAGTTAGAAAATAATTCCTATTTTACTAATCTTGTAACATTTATTTAAAGAGGCTGATTTAATCAATAAAATAAGCAAAAAGTTGAAAGAAATTCTAAGAAATCAGATTCTCTCTCTAATAAGTCTTAAGGTTCTTGCTCCCTTTGACAAGCTCGAAGGTTCTTGCTCCCTTTGATGAGCTTGAAGGTACAAGCTCCCTTTGATGAGCTTGATTATCACCTTAGTGTTCCGTTCTACAGCATGGGACCACAAAAACTTCTCTTTAAGAGCAATATTGGTGACGAAGCAACAAAGATTGTTAAGGCAATTCTCTTTATCTAATGTCAGTAAGTATGAGCTACTAAAAGAAGCTAGCATTTAGCAACTTTTGAGCATCTCATCTTATACCTATTCTTAATATATTCTCTTTTTAACGTAAATTATGATCTTTTTAGATTGACCTAGGGCTAGAGATTGGTGTTTGATGGCTCACATCTATTTATCTATCTATTTATTTACATCTAGTAAAGCTGAGTTTGAAAGAAGTCAATCTAAAATATTTGCCATATGGCATAGTATAGAGTTTTCTTCCATTTTCCTATTATGCCCCTTGTTTCATTTTCTAGATTTTTTAGAAGTTGTAGATTTTTTAATAAATTTATTTAATTTTAATCATAATTAATTAATTACATTAAAAATTTCTTCAAATTTTTAACCATAATTAATTAATTAACATCATAAATACCATATTTTCCTCTTCTTTATATTTACGTTTCCCTTTTATTGGCTTTGAAAAGCCAAAAATTGTGAGTATAAATAAATGAAATTTTCGCCTATTCCATAGTAGTTGATTTGGTTCCCTCTTCTCATTATATTATACTAATGAATTCTATAATCCTTTTAGGCTATCTTTATAACGCTTACTGAAGGAGAAGCACGAAAATCTTATGCAAAAGAATTTGTTCTATCTTAGAGCTACTTCTTTCATATCCAATTATTGCTTTAAGAGTTTTAAGCCAGCAAGATAAATAAATTTTAAATCTAACTCTCTTCGCATATTCAAGACACTGCCTAAATGTTAAATTAACAATATGAATAGTTTCATGATAATCATTTAGTAATTTAATAGATGCACTGCATCATTAAAACTTTTTCAATGAAACCATGTATATTCTAAATTGAATATTCAGTGAACCCTTTCAATATATTTATTTTAAACTACATCTCT
This sequence comes from Hura crepitans, assembly GCA_948208565.1. Taxonomy (NCBI): domain Eukaryota; kingdom Viridiplantae; phylum Streptophyta; class Magnoliopsida; order Malpighiales; family Euphorbiaceae; genus Hura; species Hura crepitans. The sequence continues at coordinate 9,336 of CANXYI010059652.1, forward strand.
TGAAAATTTAAATTTCTATTCATTTATTTTAATTAACCATATAAAATTAAATTTTCACTTATAACAAGTAAATGTACACCTTATATTAGAGTTCACTTATTATATATATGATAATAACTTAAGGAGATTCATTCTTAACAAAATAAATGATGAATTTAATAAGGTTTTTCATATAAGGAAAGATTCACTTGAAAAAATTTGATGTGTTTAACTCATACAGACACACATATATATAGTTTTCAATAATTTACTTTAAAAAGTTATAAAACATAATTGATAAAAATGGTGATAAATTTACTTTAAATGTATTTTATATACTAGTTCACTAAATTATCACCATTTTTATCAATTAGGTTTTAAAACATTTAAAGCAAATTACCAAAAACTACACACGCTTCAATTTAAATAAATAATATACTGATTATGAATATACCAATGCAATGCGCGGGCATATGTCTAGTTAGAAAGGAATTCAAAGTTTCTCAGTTAGAAAATAATTCCTATTTTAATAAGATTTCTAGGGATGTAATCTCTATTTAAAGAGACAAAAATCAATTAATAAATCAAATTTCCAGCAAAAAAGTATCGAGAGATAGCAACTCTTTCGAAAAAGTTTCAAGGTATGCAACTCCCTTTAACAAGTTTCAAAATACAAGCTCCTTTTTACGAGCTTGATTATACCACCTAGTGTTTCAGTCCATAATATGG
>CANXYI010059759.1:0-12238 GCA_948208565.1 Hura crepitans
TATAAAATATTTATAAATTTGAATAATAAAGATAAAAAGTTTATAAAAGTCATTTAAAATCTATGAAAGTCATTTAATAAAAGTCATTCATACTTTTAAAAAGTATGTTAAAATTTTTAAAAGTCAACATACTTATATAAAATCTGTTAAATATTTTAAAAGTCTGTAATTAAAAAGTCATTTAAAAAAGTTTATCAAAATTTTAATTGAATACACCCCTGTTATTTTCAAATTTTATATACTTTTTAATTTAAGTATTAAAAATAAATTTCAATTTTTTTTGTTCAATTTTACTCTACAAAATAATTAAATTGTTCTAAAAATTACTATATAAGCAAAAGGTTACATTCTCATATAAGCATTCTTCAAACAGTAACGCATAATTTATAAACCATAAGTCAAATCACCATATTAATGTGTTTCAATTAAGATGTTAAAATCTTGAAATGGTAAGAAAATATCTTTAAATTATCTTTCTTCCTCTAAATTTTGGAAATTAAGAAAAAAATATTTATTTTTAAGATGGTAGGCAATAAAAAAAAATTATAAGTTTAGAGTAAAAATAAAAATGATTTATACATACTGAGAAGGATAGAGCTAAAATCTCTCAAAAGAATAAAATAAAATCTTTTGAGTATTTTCAGATCATGAGGGTAAGAAAAATAATTTCAGAATTTTCTAATTAGGGGTATTTTCTTTTCTTTTTTTTTTTTCAGCTTAGACCCTTGAGGACCTAATAAGTGCCAATGTATTCAAACTAATAACGAAGATAAATGCATTGAAGTCCCATTCAGGCGGTTTTATTTTATGATTTTTATTTATTTTTTTTTTTAAATAATTTTATGAAATTTGTCCGTTCCACAAGAAGAGTTTAACCCTTCGACTTCTTCTCTCTGTTAAATTTGAGCAATTAAACGAATTGATTGTGATTAATATTTTATATCAGTTACACATGAAGATAAACTGCTTATGAAGTCACTGATCTTGATTCTTTTGTCTATATAATTGTAAACTCCATCAAAGCAAAAGCATAAGCAGTTCAAAAAATCTTTTTCATAGTCCAACATGGCTTTTAAAAAAATGGTACCTTTCTTTTTGGGTTTGGTAATTGTACTGGCAAGTGATGCAGCTGCAAATAGGGCAATGAAAGCAGACCAAACAGAAGGCAGTGGCCTAGCAGAGTGCTGGAATGTACTGTTGGAGTTAAAATCATGCACAAATGAAATAATTCTGTTTCTCCTAACCGGGCAGACTGAGATTGGAGCAGAGTGTTGCCATGCCATTGATATTATAACTCATAATTGCTGGCCTGCAATGCTTTCTTCTATTGGAATCACAGCTGAGCAAGGCAACATTCTTAGAGGATATTGTGATGCTGCTGCTGCTGCTCCTTCTGCTGCTGCTGCTGCTACTGCTCCTTCTCCTTCTCCTTCTCCCTCTCCCACTGGATTAGATAACTAATTTAATTAAAGATGAAGTAAGGGTTAGTATGGAGTAAGGGTCTTGTTTCGTTGGTTTGCGTTTGTTTAGCATTGTGCCTAATTAAGTTTGAGTGCTTTGGAATATCTATAAAGTTTGAGTTTGGTAAAGTTTGTGTTATATTAATATATAAGCCATTTTGTTCAAAGATTTCACTACATATAGAATGTTGCCCTTTTGGTTAATATTAATTCTAATTAACTATACCCTTCTCATGATTTGAATTTAAATGTTTTTACGTAATGCATGAAAAAGATATTCATTAAAAAATGGATTCTTATTTATTTTTAATTGCAAAAATATAATGAATAAATATGGTTAGTAGGTTCATATTTAATATATTTTATTTCATAAATCTTTCAAAAAAAATTGAATTAATTTCACTAATATCACATTGTTAAATAGATATTATATATTATGATAATTATATCCAGAAATTAGGCTAGAACGACAGCGTTTAAAAGACGGCAAATTTCTAAAATACAGAAAACGCACCGTTTGATCAGGAATAGGGAAGTATCGAGCATTTTCAAAGCACCTAGGGAAACGAAAATAGGTGAGAGAAAATGAATGGAGAAGACGAAGTAGAAGAGGAAATAGAAAGCGAAGATGTGAGAAGGGAAGCAGCAATAGCATCAACTCAATCTTTGCAGCCTGGTTTCAAGCCCACTCGTATCTCCCAACATCAGCTTTCCAAGCTCCAAGTATGACCGCTTATTAACTTTGATTTGATAGAGGTTGAAGAATATTCTTTGAATATAGCTTGATGTCAATGTAAGGAAATCAAACAAAACTTATGTAGTATAATGATCTGACATTAACTTCAAATACTCTCCATCATGATTTACTGTGCCTGTACTTGATCTATCAGTATCGAATCAGGGTAAGGTTTTCATTTTGATAATCTGAGTTTTCTTGTTGGTATTTTAGTCGCTTTACTCATGTTATTGCATATTTGTCACCTAACTTTCTAGATTTTTAGGCTGCAACCTTCTAATATCTGTAAGTGCAAGTCTTTGGGCTCCACGAGGGAGGACATCCATTGGCTCCATCTTTGATTAATGAACTTCCATGGATTATTCTTAATGAAATTGTGATAAAATATGAAGGAAAATTGAGGTGTATGGTTAAAGTGATCTTGCTAAAAGAAGTACCCATAATTTTAATTCTTGATATAGTCTATTAGCAACATTGTTTCATTGTATTCCATGTAGGATAGTTTTATGATTTTAAGAGCATCCAATGAGGTGACATTGTTTGAAAGAGAATAAATTTTTGGGAAACCAATTTGTGATTCCAATTCCTCTTAGGAATGTTGATTAACTAAAAAGCAATAGTTAAAACCTACAGGTAGGATATGGATCAAACATTCTATTAGCTAATCAAACACACACAAGGAAGTAGGAAGATTGTTAACTAGGAGTTGAGTTCCTCTTATTCATCATTATAAGAAAACTATTGGTCTCATGGTCTTCTTGTAAAGCGGAGTTTGAAGCACCTTTTAGGCGCTCTTTATTAAATTTCTCTTGGAAGCTGGGGTGGAAAGATAATGATATTCATTCTTTGTTAAATGTGTTTTCATGTTCCAAATGAGAAAGGCCTAAAATTTTGTTTGAGAATACATAGAACACAATGGTGCTTTGTTTCTACTTACTGACTATTCCAATATGAATTTCTCAGGGTCAATCATAAAGTGATCGAGCCTTCTACATCACATGTTATGCCTGCTTCATTTCAATCCTAAAATCTTGCTTAACTTGCTTGTACCTCACTCTTTTATAGATGCTTAACAACTCGTGCATTCATGTATATATGTTATATTATTGAGGCAAAGATGTTTGCAACAAACTTAATGTCATTAATCTTCAAGCCTATGCCTTGGGAAAATGAAATTGGCATATGATACTTGTGGAGTAATCAGATTTTGAAGTAAGAAGATAAATTGAGCAAAGGAAAATTCCTTTGAGCGATAGGAAAAAACAGAATCAAGCGTTTCTCTCTGCAGAAGAATTTTTAACATTTTTATGGCAATCTAATTGCTAATTATATATTTAACTAGTTTTACTCCATATGTATTATATTCTGAATGCTTGTGTTTTCTAGGAGCTACACAAACGGAGATTAAAGATAAAATCAAAGATTCACAAGCAATTAAAAGGTATCTTTGCAATTTATAATTACATTATTTCATGCAAAATTCCTTATTTTGTATCGTATATTTTATACGGGTTTCAGATGGTGCTGCCAAATCTTATGGCAAAGACCTCAATCATGATGATGGTAAAACTGAATGCTCAAGGACTTCCGATTTGAAAAGCAGCCAAGACAGCATTGATTTTTCTGCTCGTCAAGACAATGAATTAATACATAATTCACCAAAGAAGCGTCGGAAACTGTATTGGGGGTAAGCTTTGCCTTTAGACACTTGCTAGTTATCATGTTGCACACTATTAGGATTTGAAATAAAACTAAATCTTGATATTTAATATTCTCAAATTAAGTGGCGTGCTCGTAGGACACCTTCAAGAATGCACATTAATGCAGATGAGAATTTCAGGGTTTCATATATCTTGCATCGTTAATTTTGCGGATATCTATGTTCTATTTCTTTCAATTTGAGAATTCAAGAATTCCTGTGCGTGAAAATAAAAACAGAGACTGCCTTGTCTAGAGTTTGAAAATTGTTCACATGCTGAATAGTGCTAGATCTCCCTCAATGTTTTTGGTATCAGGTGGCCATGCAGCATTGCACATAAACCCAACATGTCTTTTCCATTATCCAGGTTTGGGACGTATAAGTTGGAATTACAGCGTTGAACCATTGGGATTTCCCTTTAGAAGATCTGTGCATGTGCAAATGTTTAGAAGTGCTTTTTAATAGGCATACATGAGAATATTCATATCATTGTGATACAATCATCTTTCTATTTACTTCCTGGGGAGAAATATGTAGTGGCATCCGTAACAATCTGTATAGGAAGATGATTTCTATGCTGAAATGGAAGTACAATGGGAAGTGTGTTTAATTTTGTGTTCAGGAGCAGTTTTATTGTATTTTGTCCCACTTCTAGGGGGGTCTCCTTAATATCATTATCCATTCTGTTGGATCAAAGCTGAACCATGTAAATGGCAACAAGCTTTTGCGGTTAATATTTTGATTTTTTAATCTTTTCTTGTACATATTCTTTTTTTTTTTTCGAACTACTCCAGGAGATATTTATTTTAAAGTTGGAATTGATGATAATGCTGGGACATAATTGAAAATATTTTGTGTAATGGTCTTTTGGCGGTGTTTACTTTATGTAGGCTTGACACAAGGGAAAGGTGGGAAAGGAAAGCAAACATGTAGAGACCATCACGCAGGCAAGAGTCCCGCACTCTTGGCCTCTGCAAATCTGCTTTGAGGCTGATTATATTGTATATGTCTAACATGTTGAGACAATGTCAGCTTATATATTTTGACCAGGCCACGAGGAGTACAAGTCGTTGCGAAAACTGCTGCTTGGTGAGCATGTACTCGCGTAGTGCATCTTTTCAACACAGATTTGTCACAACAAAAAAGAGAATTAGTAATATATCTCTGCTTCAGCGTTGCTTGAATTCATGTTTCTGCGATTTCTGTAGAATTACCGGTGAAGCATAAGCTTTAAGAGATGTGTTATTTGACATCTGTCCATCTCCCTTAGCTCTATCTTTCCAGGAGAAGTGTAGCATACAGGTTACTTCTATGATGATCCCTAGTGCTGCCAATAAGCCATAAAGTTGACCAAGAAAACCTCCAGAGAAGTTCCTACCCTATGCATGCTGTCAATGTTTCCATGCCAATTCATAGCACAGAGATAAAATTTTCTGTTTGTGGTCTAATGACTATTCAAATATTTCAATTTTAATAAAAGAAACTTTAACAATTAAATAAAAAAAAACTTGTTAAATTATAATTAATTCAGCGTCTGGGCCGATCTATAAACAATTATTTCGATCAGAATCAAATTTAAAAAAAGAAAAAAGAAAAAAAGGTAGTAGTGTGCTCAGGAGCTTATGTATTCGCGACGGACACATCAATGAATAAATCGAATACCTGAGTTGGCAAAGTAGACTGTCCGAATATAATCCTAAAATTTGGCTGTTAAGTAAAGTTCATGGCAAGAATCATATAGCCAACAACCAAAATTAGTGTTGCTTCAGTTCTTACATAACCAAACAGTTGTCTAAAAGCTGGTTACAATTAATTCAACAATAATAAACTAGTTACAGAAAAATGGGGCTCTCAGGAAGCAAAGCCTCAATAATAAGGTCACTGGAACCAATGACAGCCTTCAAATCTTAAGGCCAATCATGAGCCGAGCAGAAATTATTACCACATGGACTTTCAACAAAGTTGCCGAATCAAATTCAAGGGTTCAGAGCACGTTCGATTTCCTCCAAGGACCTTCCCTTTGTTTCCACAACATTTCCCACTATATACAAAACGGCAAGTAGACAGACGGCTGAAAATCCCAAATAAACAGTGCTTATCCCAAACTTGTTCACAACACTCAAGAAATAGAGGCCGATAAAGAAATTCGATATCTGTCACCAAATACAACCTAGTCACTATAAGCAACTGACCACTCTCTATCAAATTTTCTATAATGAATCAACAAGGACTTCTGTAAACAAGCACGCGTATATGACTATGTAGCTATTACTGCCCATCTAATCATCGTGGTTGATAGATCATCCACTATTAGTTGATGACCCATTGATGATTTTGATTCACTTTACAATGACTGTCAACACGATTCCTATTTAAGAAACTAATTGTAGAGGTAGCCACTTATATATAGTCATAAATGTTTTGTTCTTGGTAACTTACCCAATGCATGCCCAAGGATAAAGCAACTGCTTTTGCTCTTATTCTGGAGGCAAATATCTCTGGCAGAAGAAGAGCAGGCACAGGACCAGCACCAAGTGAAAAGGACAACACATAGCTGCATTCAGAGATTAACGACATGCCAGTTCCATAACCCAAGTAAACAAAATAATAACATGAACCAAAAGCTTTCATTAGTCCAGGAAAAAAATCCAGAACTTACCAAACAGTCCCCAGAACAGCAAGGGTGCCAGCACATGGTGCCAGGACCTTCCAAGTGAAGGACAATGAAAGCAACAACATTGAAGCAGCCTTTGCAAGCAAAAGACACAAAATGAAAACGAATACTACAATCCCTCCATAAACACGTTGGCTGATATTTACTTTCACAAAAAAAAAAAATTATTCAGGGGATCAAAGTGATTCTTTTTTCCCCTTCTCTACATTAGGCATTGAACTAGCAAGTTAACATAGCAAAATAATAATTATAAATAAATAAGTAATACTAGGTAAAATATTGTCAAGAATATCTAATTCATCTGTTAAGGATAGAGTCTAAACCAAAAATAAGCATACCATTCCACAAAAGCTTGTAAGTAATAGACTTTTCCGTCCTTGTCTGTCCATTAAAGATGAAGCAATGGTTGTGCCTGGAAGAGGCCAGTAATTGTAAACATGGAATGCAAAAAATAGAACCATGATTTCCATACATTTCAGAAAGAAAGAAAACAAAATAATTACCAAAAACATTTGATGCCCCAACAAGTGCACTTGCTGCAACATCAGATGCGATTCCAACGCTTCGGAACACAGCAGTTGAATAATACACCACAGCATTTATCCCGGCCATCTGCTGGAAAAAGAAAAGTGCCACACCAACACTCACAACTGCATTGTAGAAGAAAAGGTTGGTCGAGAAAATAGACAAAAATAACATCAGCAAGTATTAATAAAACAAGAAAAGATTGCAGTGATGTCACAATGTAAGATCATCTTAATACATGTCCAAACGCTTATTTAGGTTCTTCGCGTGCAAAAACACTAATTGGCCACAATATCTAGAAGAGCTCAGCCTTATATTTTAGACAGGGAAGCAGTTCTGTGTCCCTTTTGTTATTATTTGTCATCTCAGCACCACTGGTTTTTAGAATCAATTAATGAAAAGTCCAATAAAACCTCATGTCATCTATGTATATAAGGCCCATAAGAGCAGGTTTAACTAATGCATCAGTGATGTTTTAAATACTTTAAGAAGTTCTGGACCATTTTAGAGATCAAAATGTAATATTCCACAAGACACAAATATATCATCTGCTCCAGCTTTTTATTGAACAATAACCCAGAAAAATACCAAAGTCCAACACTCCAAGATCTATTGTTTTCATTTGAAGAACAAAGCATCATTCCATGATCATTACAGGTACCTTTCCAGTAGCGGCTGCTAAATAGATCAAACCATCCAGCTTCTGTTTCACCAGAACCTTGACCACCAGCAGCTAAGTCGTGCATAACCTCAGAAACTCTTTCTTTTCCGCAGAGTATTCTTATGGACTTTTCTGCTTCAGAAATTTTTCCTTGCTGCAACACAATGTGTTTACTTAGAAAATATTAATTTACAAACAATCCATACATGACAAAGAAATAATAAAATAAACATTCAAATGGTCCAGTAAGATAATTGGATTCCACAGGATAACCTGATAAAGCCATCTAGGGCTTTCTGGAGAAAATATCATTCCCAATGCCAATAGGATAGCAGGAACAATTGCAATCCCAAACATTGTTCTCCACCTAATCAACAGCATATTAAGAGGCCAGAATGAGATAAAGCAAAAAAGTAATCCAGGAAAAACAGTGACTAAGAAAAAAATAAAGGTTTTAGAAGTCATGTAAGGATGGGAATGACATAGCCTTGAAACATATCTGGCTATTGCACTCCACATAAATTATTGTGCATAAAGCATGCGTTCTCATGACATGAATTTTTTTTTCTTTTTGATCCAAAAATAGCTTTCATAAAGAATCAAAAAGAGAACATACATGGTTTACAAGAAAAAAATTATGAGAACCTGATTCAGAAGAAGCTCTCATCCACATAGTATATTAACCAATTGTGCTGGTCAATTTGCTAATCTTCTAATAAAAATGAAAGAACAACGGCTAAACTGACTATGCTTGAAATACCTGAGAAATATCTACACATATATTCAGCTTCTATTAAGCCAACCTTGTTTGATAGATCGCACTTTTATGCTAATTCTACCCATTAAACCAAACAATCGTGGACATAATGAAATTCCAGACCTTAATACAGGCTCCAAAACATTGTAGAAGGTCATGTTAATCTCCAAATCTATAATGTCAACCCAACTGAAGAGAATTAAGTAAAACAAATTCTGAAGATTAAAAGACAATTTATGTTCCTACAGCTTAGCATCAGTTTTATATTGCTTTACTAATTTGCATTCGGAGCAACAAATCAATCAGAATGACACTAATCTCTCACACAAATTTATAAATTTTTGGTCAAAGAATATTACAAGCAATACTGCAAAGAGAAACCATGTTATCTTGAAAAGCTCATGTTGTCTTAACGTTGGCTTAATCTAAAAATTAAGCATAAAACCAGAACAAAGCATACAAGCTAGACATACCACGAAGGGTTTCCTGCCAATGGTAGACCAGCCACCAAAGCCAAAAGAATCCCAATACATATAAAAAGTTGGTTTACAGACCCCAGTGCCCCTCGAATTTCAGTTGGCGAGATCTGATCAGAGTAATGATTGTTAGCAATGTTAGCTCTTACAAACTTTCAATGGCGAAAATGACCTCGGTTTTGAGATAAAATATAACCTCAGATATGTAAAGGGGCACAATGGCAGAGGATATTCCAATTCCAACACCAGCAAGTAGACGGCCAATTATCATAGTTTGTACACTCCGTGCTGTGGCACTGAAAACATTAAAAATAATATGTCAAACCCAATTTTTGGACGTGGCAAAGATCACAACAGAAAACCCAACCAAAGGACATACATACGTAAGGAATGATCCAATTATAAGAGGAATAGCATCTAATTGAAAAGTTTTCGTTCTGCCAAACTTGTCTGCCAATGCTCCCCCAGTAAACGAACCAATTGTGGCACCAGCAAGTAGTGTGCTAACAACCCATCCTGCTCAATGTTGCAAATTGCAATGTGAAAAACCATAAATACATGCTAATAAAAAAGGTTTTAGCCTAAGGGGACAAATAAAGAAATAACCACAATTTCTAAACATCTATTTTGCCGTGAAGATTTGAATGAAAACCACAGAATGTGTTTTTCTCCCTTTTTTTTTTCTCTTCTGATAAACCAGATTGCATATATTAATTCACCCATATCCTTGTCCCATTCATGATTAAACAAGCATTCAGCTATTTATAATAAGTTTGCGACTTCGTCATCTGTTAAGCGTTGCTGATCCATTTTCTTTATTTAAATTTGGTCTGGCTCTACCATATAAAGAACAGTAAAAAAACACGAAAACAGATATCTAGAATCCCAATTTTATTTCAACCTACCCTGTATGACGGTGTTTTCAGCAATTCCAAGATCCTTGGCCAGATACTCAAGAGCACCATTCACCACCCTGAAGCAGCAAAGAGCAGGATAAGATTAATTTAAAAAAAAGAAAAGAAAACAACAATAAAACGACGAACAAACTTTTAGAGAACATACATGCTTAATTCACTCGTCGCAGAACATAGAAAAGAAAAAATGATAGTTCAGAGTTAAAGTCTTAGCGTTACCCGAGATGATAACCAAACAAAATAGCTCCTAAACAAGCAACACCAACAAAAGGCAAAACAGTTCCAGAAGATTGTCTCTGTGGATTAATAAGAGTAGCTTCTTCAACATCGCCACCTACAATTGAAATTCAAATTTGACAGTTACCAGAAAATTCAAATTCCAAAAAAAAAAAAAGAAAAAATCTTTAACCAATATATCAAGATTTAAAACAACTAACCGGAAGTTACAGCTTTAACCGGACGGGACCTGGAAAAAGCGGTACGCACGAGTTCGGTTCCCATAGAAACGGAATCGACTCGCCGCAATCCGCAGCAACTGATCCGGCCACTCATGCGACTATTATTTTTCGAAAGTGAAACTAATTGGGAAGTTCGGTCACAGATGACACCGCCTAGACCAGAAGCAGCAAGAAGCCTCCTCCTCCTCCGATTTTGAGACTCATAGGCAACATTTAAGATATTTATTCTGCCGTTGACTGAGTGCATTGAAGAGTGCATTTTGTACCTGATCCGAAAATTCAACGCATAAAAAAGTCAAAAAGTAATTTAAAGAAAACAAAAAAGAAAAAGAAATGGCAGAATTGCAGATGATAAAAAAAGAAACAGAGCGATTTGTAATTACGGAATCGAAGAAGAAGAGAGTAATGAGCAACTTTTGAGTTGGTTGATTAACGATTCTTGCTTCCTTTTTATTGTTTATTTTGCTCGGAGAAGAGAAACTTTGAGAGTTCCGTCGAGAGCAAGAACGAAGTTGGTGGAGAATTCAATCTTTTTCTTCTTTTTCCTTTTTCGCATGTTTTTTAAATCATCAGCTAGGTTGATAAAATTGAATTATTTTCATGTGAGAAATGAAAAATAAACAGAAGGACGATTGCGTTGGGGATTATGGATTAGATTTCGAGGCTGCGTTTACAGAAAATGTCGGAGGTCGGGTGCACGTGGGCACTCTCACACGCTCTCCGCTCCCTCCTTGCCTGCGCATCTTCTCCACGTCAATAATATTAGTTGCAGATAGTCTTGATTACGAATTCGAATATCCATTCGATTATCAATTTTAATTCAAAAAATTAAATTTAAATATGTATATTCGTATATAAATTCAGATAAAAAGATCAATTTTATAGAATAAGATTTCAGTTTGTATATGAATTATAGACTTGATTTGACCCGTAATCAATAGAAATACTATAAAATAATATTTTATTATATAATATTATATTTTTAAATTCTGTACAAGCATTTTAATATAATTCATAATATTTTAAATTTTTTTACTTAATTTTGTACTATTATTGATTTATTATTTAAATTTTTAACATTATTTTAAATTATATTAATTAATTTAAAAAATATTTATATAATATATAAGCAAAATCAATCGAGTTTAAATTTTTAATATATTTTAAAAATTAAATTTGAATAAGGTGTAATATATTATTTTTTTTGAAATTTTACGAGTTCGAATCTTACTATTTAAATTATAAATTCAAAATTCACTTAAACTCGATTTAAATTTGAACATGTCTAATTTCAGGTTTAGCACTTGTTTATTTATTTTTTAGGATAATATACAAATGCAAGTTCTTTTATTCACAAAAAATGATGTTAATGTGATTTTTTTTCTTTTCATAATCTTATGATAATTTGGCAAATTTTTTATTGTCTATTCATGCGAAAATTGATAAAGTTATAGAAAAATATGTATGTGTAATTAAATAAAATTCTAATTATTATTTGTTATATTTCTACTGCAACTATATGCTTAAAATTTAAATAAAAAATTAATAAAAATACAGTAATTCATTTAAAAAAAATTTTATCAATAATTAATAATTATTTTTTTAGAAAAAAGCTCTCAATATTTTTTTTAAGTATTCATTCGATACATTATATGTTACGGTATTTAATATGAGATTTGGCCATTTATAACCAACTGTTAAATTTCAAAGAGTGCAGATTTAACGATGAGTATTATAACGTATGGCATATTTAATCAAAATCCATTTTTTTATTATATATATATATATATATATATATATATATATATATATATATATATCTGAATAAAAAAAAGAAGCGGGTGTCTCAAGACGGGAAAAGGCGGTGTGTGGGGTTAT
>CANXYI010060013.1:0-13375 GCA_948208565.1 Hura crepitans
TATCTGAAACTCACAACATGTTATCTCATTTGAAACATCCTTAATAAAAACATTTTTTTTCATATAAATATCGATTTACAAAAATTTTTAAGAAACTAGTTACTGTCCATATTTGGAAAATACTAGTGTCAAAAATCGAGAAGAATAATAGCTATACTAGGATACTTACCCAAATATGAATATTAACTTTTACAAAATAAAAAACACTTTTATAACTTTTTCTCATCATTCTCAACTCCTATAATCCTTTTGATAACTCCAAAACCATCAATAAGCACAATAGCTCAAAGCATGCAATAATTATCTTAACATGTATCAAAAATCAACTTTTAAAATTATTATAGACATTTAAAAATCCAAAAAATGGTTAATTCAACTAGTTTAGCCTTTATTCCCCTTAATTACAACTATATGTGTGCCACTAGTTACACATCATAAAACCTAGATACAAAAATACACTAAAAAGTACCAAAAGAATCTCTCTCTTAGAAACTTGACGATCCAAGGCTTACTTCTCAAATTTTCACCTTACCTACGCATCGAAAAAATAGATGATGTGCAAAATAATAGCTTTGTGGTGTAACCGATATAATCTAATTAACATCATTTATTAACATTAACATATGAAATATGAACATTCCCGTTATAGCATGATATGCAACAACGATCATATTATACATAATTGACATAACATGGTATAAATTATACATATGCTACTTAATAGAAATTATACATCATGCATCACTCTAAACATGTCATATATTGAATCCATATTTTAATTATTCAATAATACCCATTATTTAACCACATAATTAAGAAACAAAAACACTATAGATAACAGTGTATCAATGGACCACCTAGGTCCTTAGAATAATGTAGGCCCTGTACGCATCAAACCATAAGGTTAAAAAAACATACCATCAACACAGATCGGACCCGAAGGTGAAAAATAAGATTTAAAGGTCAATACATTAGACCTATAGGTCAGGACATAAAAAAAGTGAATGTACACGAATTACAGCCTAAAGGCTATAGAGGTACCGAAATACCCTAGCAACTGCTATGACTCTTAGTTGATCGGTTAACTTATGCAACTAGGATGTTTACTTGTATGGTCTATTAACTATTTACTTTTAGTTTTGCAATGTTATTACCACTTAGTGTTGCTTTTAATTACATTAGTTTAGCCAACTGATTACGAAACTAGGAAAAAGCATAATTATAAAGTTATTATAGTTTTATGACATGCCGCAACACATAATGAATGCCATGCATTAATTCTCTACATGTATATGCTAAGGAGTGCATTATCTCATCACAATTTCATATTAAACTCATTATGTATGGTTATGACATTATTTTTGCATTAGTATAGGTACATGGCTTATAAGCTCGTGCACAAACATTGTATTCAATATATGTCATCAGATGCCAATAAAGCCCTCATATCAAAACATGCATGTCATACACAATATAAACATGTTATAGATACTATTATAAAGCAATATGCCTCATAAATTTCTTGCCATCTAATAAATATACTATATTACACAATTAAGTGTTTAAAGAACACATTTCCATATTTTGACTCTTTTATACATCAAGTACACATAATATGAATTAATCACATTATGGCCAATCCATTTGTGACTCTCTCAACCCAATCTAATTGCTAGGCCTAGATAAAGGGCGTGCACACAAGCGTAAGATCGAAACTACATTATCTTAACTTATTTAAAACATGTTAAAAATTATGTTTATCAAATGCTTAATTCATAAAAATACATGTGATTAAAAAATTTATCAAAATTAAATTAGGAAATCCATTTGGGAATCCTCATGTCGATAATTTTTTAGCATAAAGGTTGTACCGAGGCACTATCCAAACTATTTCCTATGTCTTACATTGAAAACAAGCACTATAATATTCATTCATTCTTAATCTAACACTCCTGTGATCCTCTGATCACCCCAAATCAAATATCAACACAAAGTATGAATCTCAACTTCATTAAGGGACATAATATAAGTCAAACACTTTAAAAACAACTTTAATAGGTTTACAAAACATTGAAAGCTTTAATAATTACAAAACTGCTCATTATAGGTCTATTTTCTATTGTTACAACATATGAGTACATTTATGTTTACATCACATGATTTACATATACACATCAAAATTTGTACCAAAATGACAAGTCTTCAATTGATGAGTTTGTTGCATCGAGAATTAGGCATAACATGTTCTTCTTTAACCAATACATCATAAAGAAAATGATGCACTAAGTAGGTGCTTAGAGATGTAATCGCTATGATATGCTATATCAATTTCATTCATGCCTAATTATATGTATATTTAAAAGTATTTCAACATAAATAAAAATCACATTAACATAATAATGAGTGGATAAATGTATAACATAAGTGCTAAGTTGTGAAAACATACATAAAATGAGCAATTCATGATATGATACATGATCTAAGATTGTTACACTTTATATGGTTTTCTTATTACGTATATTTCTTTTATAGTAATTAATTAGCCCATATCAAAGAAAACAAAATTCCCATGGATAACGGGGGTGGATGGCCATTATGGCCTCAATATGACCCAAAGGTCATCTACTAACATAATTTCAAAGACTGGTATAACATAAGTTCATAGATTGATAGTAAGATAAGTTCAAAGACTAACATAGCATGCATATGGTGAGTATGACCCTTTATGAACTCAAAGGTCTATCTACCCGCATAAGCCTGAAGGATGATAACATAGACCCAAAGGTCAACTTATAGCATAGGCCCACTGACTAGCATGAAATAGACACAGAAGTACCTTAGCAGTTGCTAATAACCCTAGTTGACTGGTCAACCTAGCCGACTAGGTTATTTTAATTGAATGGGACATTAATTACCTTTATTAACATTTTTCCTTCTTAATTTAGTCTATTTTGAGTATATCATCTATATGGATAATTTAAATGTCTTTTGTGCTTTTTAAAATCATACTACCAGAATAAAACATAACATTAACTTCACATTCAAAAATTATGCACATTTATGCATATAAAATCATCATATAACATTGAACACATATTATGTCTCTATTTTACTAAATATGTACACACATGGTTTCCTTCACTTATGACTTATTTATTAGCATGATTATAGGTCACTTTTCATTACTACAATATATTAACATAGGCCACACATCATTCGGCCAACATATTCCATAAGTGAGCACATTCACTTTTCATATGCCAATTAACCATAATACCCATATTCATCACACTAAATTTCCATTCACCAATATGTAGCCATTTTTTGGCCCAAATGTACATCCTTTCTTAGAATTATGTAACTTCATTATTTTAGGCATTTTATACACAAGACTTGCTCTTTTGCCTTACACCTTTTTGGCCACTCACCATGCACATCCAAAGCATAAATAACTCATTGACTACACACATATGTTATAAATTCCTAATATTAATTCATGCATTTAACAATTAATTGCCTTATTTTAAGTAAATATACACATAATAAACCAACAAGAAATTTGCAACCACATGGAGCTTTTTACACCATTCAATCCATTCTCACATATACATTGAGTATAATAAACTCCTACCATTCACTTGGTTCATTACATAAACACTAAATTCCTATTCCTACAATATACACCATATAAATAACAAAATTCCATAAGCATTTTCATACCAATTTTAGCCATAATATTAGTGCATTCACACTCATTCTTTCCACTCTCATACACACAGCAAATAACATGTAAAATAATGGCATTATCAATAATTCACTTTATTACATCATTAAATTCCCATTTTTATTAACAATAATATCACATACAAAAACACACATTTAGGGCATTTATCAATTGAACGTATTATAGCAATTACACTTACTTTATGGGTAAAAATTCACACTAAAGGTCAAATTACACCTTCTCCTTCATTTGATCATTACTTTTCTCACCCTGCTCAATAGTTGGATATAAATTTGATTTATTAAAATTTATATAAAATCATATGATCAATAAAATTTAAAACTGATCACTTAAAATGTCTCTTAGGCACCCTAAAAAGCTATGAAAAAAGTTAGAGTTTGGAAAAACTTACCTGAACAAAAAATGGATACTATTTATCAGGTTGTTAAACTGAGCTCTTTACATGACCATTTCATGAAATTCCACTTTTTACTATCACTAGAGATCGGGGAGGGGCTATGTAACACCCCTTATTGAATTCCTAAAGAAACACAATAAGCAGTGTACTTCCAGCTAGGTCACCCATCTTGACTACTCCCACGGTCATTTGTTTAACCTTTACTTATACTACACAAAGCAATTCTATCTAACTCTAAACTTAGTCCGGTCTATTTTTGTAATCCACTTATGTTTATCTTATCATGTTTGGGCAATTACTGAATGATTTTTACACCATCCAGCCTTTCCTAAAAACTTTAATGGCACAACGGCTGCCTAGCTCACTATCCCAAAATTACTCAATCTATAAAACACTTCTACAACAAATAATCACATCTCTCGGACCCTTCTAGTCCCTTAGATATCATCCTATCATCAACATCAATCAAACAACAATCACAGGCCTTAGGCCACAATCAAGAAAACACAAAGAGCCTCAGGCTCACAAAACAATCACATAAGCTATACAGGTACAACAAGGATTAACCATTACATAATTACAACATCGTCTATCTATATATATACAAATACTACTCTATGTCCCTTACATGCATCACACCCATTTTCTCCACCAAAGTATATAGAGTGCAAAAGCTGTATAGATACTCATGATTAGCCTTTACAAAATGACCTTTGAACTCCTCTACATGCTTTATGAGGCGATGACCTTGATCTTGGTACCTACACACCTAAACAAGAACGCTCAATACAAAAATACTAAGTGGTGAATTCAAACATTTAAAACATGTTTAGCAGTTTATCCATGCATTATTCTTCTATTCTTGTCTTATTTTGATATTCCAATTCAATTAAGGAACTAACATACAAAAATTACTATTTTACCCCTAGGGTGTTTCTGTCTATAAATTATCCAATTAATCACTATAATTCATGTAAATTATGTTTTAGTTTTATTATTAATTATTACATGAATAACCTATACCATTTTAAGCCTTTAAGCCTTGTCAGTGGAAAAATACCAAAATGCCCTTGTGTTATATTTCATAATCATATGCAAATTTTATGAATCTTATATAATTACTTCAGTTGGCCCATTTTAGGAGATAGCCCTAACAGACACTGGATCTAGAGGGAAAATAAATTAGTGTAGTGGTCTTCATTCTTAACCTATACCACTGCACTAATTTAATCACATTCTAGCACCCAAGTTGCAAATGACAAGTTCTGGTCTACCTAGCAGATTGGCCTAATTAACCGGCTAGTATAGTGATCCTCTAAGACCTTGGCCACTGTACTAGCCCTATTTAAAGATTAAAGATGTCACAAATGGGTCTAGTATGTTTGTCAAACTAGTGTAGTTGCCCTACACTGCTGCACCGGTAATAAAATATAAACCAAGTGAATGTCATAATCTAATCTGACTATCTGACTAGTATAGTGATCTAAAATGGACCTAGGCCACTATACCAGCCCTGTCTAAAATTCAAAAAAGATAACAACTGCAAAAACCCCTAAGTTGATCAGTCAACTCATCCAATGGGTGTTTAACTAGTGGGCCATTTAACCTCAAACTTTGTCCATTTTTTTACTGATTAACTTTTTTTTAATATTATAACCTTAAAAATATACAGTTACAATTTTTACAGCATAATTAGAATTTAGCCTAGTCTAGTATGGCCTTAAATATGTTGTGCCTGGTGAATTATCAGAAAATACATTCAAGGGTATTATTGCAAATAATTATGATTCATAATGCTAGATTTAACTTCTTAAGTATTTTATAATTTTAGGCCATTTACTATCTAGTGTATTTATTGGTTCAAGTAAAGGTCAAACTAGATAGTTATGGGTCATTATGGCCAGTTTTAATAACTCTTTTTGGGTTCATTTGTTATCTATTTTTAGTATAGTTTCCACCACTATTTACACAAAGCTCATAGGTCTTAAGCCATACAATCACTAAGTCATTTTAAAGCCTAACAATTCGCTTAAATGCCATTACATGTAATCATAAACAATAGCTCTCAAAGGCATAAGTTTAGGCACATTATTTAATCTCAAGTTATAGCCCTTTCAAGGTACATTACAACCCACTTTTCATATATCATTTACATGTTATTTCTTAACTACATTACATGCCATTTTAGGGTATACATTTTACATTTTTTCATAACAAGATAGTTAAGCTAGTCATGCTCACATGATCAAGCATTAGTATACATAACATGGTATAAATATTATCCCCTCTTTTATGCCATTACCATTAAGCTAGCTTTCGAGTACAACTAACTAAGGCCCTAATCATGCATTCTCAAGATGTTCGAGACACCATCACCTATTAATGTATAGGACAAGTACACTTACACATATACCATTCCACTTTTATGCCATTTAAAGTACATATTACCGAAGTTCATGTCAATTAAATATCATGCATTACATGCATATTATCTTGTATCACCCATAGACACTAAACTTGCCTATATACCGTACTTACCAAACTTCCTCATGACATGTATACCTTTCAGCCACTAAGGGAATTTATTGCTAATACATACATTTGACATCACTTATCACACATACACCTTGCACACCACCATGCTAGCATATATCCACACATGAATACTTTATACCAAGCATGCCATACCAATGCACAAGCCATAAATACTTTGGCTACGTGTACACTTCATGCCAATTATGAACATTTCTATGAATTTCCAAGGGATACCATTACACATTCATACAGAAGCCCTTAATTCATATGTTACATATTATCAACATATTTAGATATATTTATACACCTCTTAGCCAATATTAAAATCAACATATACATTATTCCCTTTCATCATACAACCATGAAATCTTTATTTCATCATGCCATAAGTTACAACCGTATAAAAAAGACATATTAAAGCCATTTTAAGCACTCTAACTAGCCCTAATCTCAAAGGAAAAGCTATTAAAAATTAGAGGGCATGAAGTGAATGGTTGAACTCACTTACCTCACTCACTTGGAAATGAAATTGCGACCATTTCAAGGCTACCACACCTTCATTCCATCCCTTGTGGACACTTTTTCCTCCAATTCACCTCAAACAAAGGCCAAACATATCCCTACTAATGTTAGGCACCACAAGGAAGCATTTCCAGCTAAGAACAACCAAGAATATCCAAAGAAAAGGCATGAAAACTCACCTTACTCACTTAGTGCACTTCATATGACCCTTGGACTTTTGATGAATTTTAACTTAGTTGTGGGAGCTTTTTTTTTTCTTCCATTCTTCTACTAAAAATTCTTTAATACCTAGCAGGAATTTTTAGTGGTGATGGTTCATTGAAACAACATGGAGAAGAGGTTGAAGATGGAGGATTTCTCCCCTATAAGCATCGGTTCCAGTAACCAGCCAAAGCGAAAATCCTCCCATTTAGTGAGTGCATTTTTACACTTGTCAAAGCAAAAGTCCACTTATCAAAGGCCTTAGGTCAATTGGCAAGTGTATGGTGGGGTCCACAGCCACTCGACCCATCTTGAAACATCTCGATTTTTTGGCAAACTTCAAAAATTCACCAAAATTCACATGCACCTCGAAAAATTACACCGTTTATTTCTAAATTCATATTTTAATCCCTTCTACATGCTTGTAAATTTTAGTGGCCAAATTTCATTGATAGGGTAGTTTCAGAGTGCCATAATTTGAGTGCCAAGCTAAAAAAGTATGAAAATTTTGCAAATAACCTTGAAATTCAAAAATTCTTTCACCAATAGACTCAGTGGAATTTTTGAGCTTTAGGGTCCACTATTTTCTAATCTGTTTAGGCTTATACCGAGTCATTCTCAGCCTGTAAAATTTTTATTACATCGAAGGGTATGAATTATTAGTTCTGCTAAATTTTAAAATTTTGCCTTTTTCATCAAATTAAAGCCCTTCGAAGTTTCATGACTAGCGTAACTGCCTCGATTTATGTCCAAGTGGCCTAGCACCCCGGTCACACTTCTCGGACCTAATGACACTACTCACGGAGCCTCGAGACATGGGTGTTACATTCATTCCCCTCTTAAGAAAAAATTTGTCCTCAAAATTGCTCAAAGAAAATAAATGAGAATATTGAGCTCTCATCTACTTTTTTGGCTCTTATGTAACTTCGTCTGTATTATGGTACTTCTATAGCACTTGATCCAGTAGTATGGACTCATTCCTCAATTACTTCATTTTATAGGCCATAATCTATATCAGTTCCTCCTCATCACTTAAATCCTGTTATACTTCAATATCTGCCATTAGAATCACATGTAATGGATCCGATTTGTACCTCATGAGCATAGAAACATGAAAACATCATATATTAGCTATAGCTTAGGAAGTATTGCTAGCATGTGTGTTAGAGGTCTGACCTTTTCTGTAATCTCATAAGGTCCTATGAACCTAGGACTCCATTTCCCCTTTTTCTTGAACCTTTATATCTTCCTCTATGGTGAAACCTTTAGGAATACTTTTTCCCAAACTGTATACTCAATATCTCTCCACTTTAGGTCAGCATATGATTTCTATCTATCCACAGCTACCTTCAGCCTTTCTCTAACTAACTTTACATTTTCTTCAGCATCTCTAATTAAATCTACATAGGAATTT
Organism: Hura crepitans; assembly: GCA_948208565.1. Lineage (NCBI taxonomy): Eukaryota > Viridiplantae > Streptophyta > Magnoliopsida > Malpighiales > Euphorbiaceae > Hura > Hura crepitans. The sequence goes on from CANXYI010060013.1 coordinate 8,815, forward strand.
TTCTCTCTCCAATTTCACTTCAACAAAAAGGAGTCCTACATCGTTTACCATACAACACCCCATAGGGGGCCATTCCTAAGCTAGACTAGTAACTGTTATTATAGGCAACCTCTATCAAGGACAAATACTGATCCTAATTACCTATAAGCTCAATAGCACATCCTTCCAATATAGCTTCAAATATATGCATCACCCTCTTTGGCTATCCGTCAGTCTGAGGATGAAATGTTATACTATAGACTAGTCTGGTGCTTAAAGTTGCCTATAGCTTTTTCCAAATTTAGGAAGTAAAATAAGGAGCCCTATCAAAAATGACAATCATTGGCACACCATATAATCTGACTATCTTATCCATATATAGTCTAGCTAGCCTCTTTAAGGACTAATCCTTTCTGACCAGGATAAAATGAGCTATTCATCTTTCATCTAGTTGTCCATAATCTATTGTCTAAACTATGGCTTTATCTATAACCTAGCCAACACAACATCTTTTGAAGGGTATTAGAACTATCATTCATAACTTTTAGGGCCATTATAAATTTCCTACTCAAAGTAGCTACCACTAAATTGGCTTACCCTGGGTGGTAATCAATAAGCAGTCATAATACTTTGATCAGCTCTAACTGTCTTCTTTAGTTTCTCAAAATTGGCTTGACACTTATCATTTTAGTTAAATTTCACATTCTTTTTAATCAGTCTAATCAAATGAGTGTCAATAATGGAGAACCCTTTTATAAATCTTTTGTAATATCCAACTAAACTAGGAAAACTTCTCACCTCAATTACATTCCTAGGTGGTTACCATTTTAGCACTGCCTTTATTTTACTAGGATCAACTTTAATTCCCTTAACTAAAATCATGTGCCCAAAAAAAGCAACTTCACTTAGCTAAAACTCACACTTACTAAGCTTAGCATATAACTATCTTTCTCTTAGGGTCTGTAACATAAGCTGGAGATGTTGTTCTTGCTGTTCCTAGCTTCTAGAGTACACTTGGATATCATCCATGAACACCACTATGAATTGATCTAGATAAGGCTAAAAAACTCTATTCATGAGAACCATGAAAACTATTGGGGAATTAGTGAGCCACAATGGCATCACCAAGAACTTATAATGCCCATACCTATTTTTAAAGGTAATTTTAGGAATATTAGCTTCCTTAATCCTTAACTGTTGGTATCCAAATCTCATATCAATAATAAAAAATACACTTGCCCCTCTCAACTGATCATAGAGGTCATCTACCCTGGGCAATAGATACTTATTCTTCACAGTCACTCCGTTTAGCTGCCTATAATTAATACATAACCTGGGTAACCTGTCTTTCTTCTTTACAAATAGCATAAGTGCTCTCTAAGGTGATACACTATACCTGATAAAACCCCTGTCTAATAGGTTCTACACTTATACAATCAATTCTTTTAACTCAGTAGGTGACATTCAATAAAGAGCAGTAGGTACTAAAGCCGTACCAAGTATACCTCAATTTAAAAATCTTGTTCCCTTTGAGGTAGTAAGCTCAGTAACTCATTAGGGAAATACATTAGAAAACTTAGAAATAATTTGAATATGTGCCAACTATAAGTTAGAAACATTCAAGTCAATAGCATAGGCCAAATATGCCTTACACCACTTCAAAAGGAGTTTTTATTGTTTAATAGCAGAGATAAGATTGTTCAAAAGACTCCTCTCACCCTCCATTATGACTGTATGTCCCTTTATAGATTGGAGGGTTAACTTTTTCTTTCTATAATCAATCATGGCTTATTGCTCAGTAATCTAATTCATTCCTAGGATGAAATCAAATTCATTGAAAGGCAGATCAATCGCATCATAAAAAAAATCAATGCCCCTAAATAACTAGTGAGCCTTACCTATGTACCTTGTTTCACAAGCACACACTACCCTATAGGATTGCTAACTTTAACATCTACATCAACATGTTTAGGCTCTAACTACCAATTCTATACTTTTGTAGTACACACATAGTAAGGAATAAAACTAGGGTCTATAAAAGCTAGAACTAGAACATTAACTAAATAAAAAGTGCCAATTATGACATTTGGTGTTGCAGTCTCTTTTCTAGCTCTGACAACATATTACTTAGCTAAAGCATAAGTCTTAGTTTTAGTACCCTGCCTAGTACTAGGCTAATCTCATTTGGTTTGCCTCTAACCCCTTATTTTAGGGTGTAACATTAGAAGCCTATCCTGATCTCTAGGTCTGTGCCTATCTCTACCCAGATACCCTATCGATATTAGGACCTAGGCTAAGACTGTGCCTATGATTGACCTTCTCTCCTCTTTCTACCATCCTAATACTACACTAGACTGTCCCATAGTGAGTTGCATCTTTCTTTGGAAAAGTCCCTCTTTTATTACAACATCTTTTTCATGTCATATGCAGCTAACACTAGTACTGCAAAATCTCTCTTTGAGATTTTGCTATTTGTATCCTTTACCCTACATTCAGTCTTACCAAGAATCTCTTGTATTCTCTATATCATTAAAAATGAACTCTTCAACATACTTTAGGCATCTAGTAATATCTTTTTCATATTCTGACTTCTTAGTGTACCAAGATAAAGGTTACTCATGCCTACTATTAGCTAGTCACTTATGGCTATGGTTGTTGTGTAGCACTACTGGGTTTAGGTCTAGATGTATTGGCTACTCTTGTATAGCTATGGTTGAAAAATTAGTTAGTTCCTTAGCCCCGTCCATTGGGTAACTTGACCAATCATATCTTTATTAAAGAGGACTTCCTTATCAGCCTCGGGTAGGGTAACAATTTAAAGGAATTTGAAACTTAGACATTTACACTCATGTTCTTAGCCTAGGAACATTAAACTATGCTCTAATACCATAAAATGTAACACCCTTTACTTGATTTCCGAAGAAACCCAATTAGCAGTGTTCTTCTTGTCAGGTCACATATCCTGACTACTCCTACAATCATTCATTTAACCTTTACTTATACTGCACTAAGCAATTTTATCTAACTCCAAACTTAGTCTGGTCTATTTCTATAATCCATTAAGGTTCATCTTATCATGTTCGGGCAATTAAAAAATGATTTTGATGCCATCTGGTTTTTCCTAAAAATTCCTATAACACAATGACTACTCGAGTCACTATCCCAAATTTACTCAATCTGTAAAACACTTTCATAACAAATCATCACATCCACTAGACAATTTTTGTCCCCTAGATATCATTCTATCATCAACATCTATCACACAGCAACCACAGGCCTCAAGCCATAATCAAGAAAACACATAGAGCCTCAAGCTCACAAAATAATCACATAAGGTATACAGGCACAACAAGGATTAACCATTACTTAATTACAACATAGTCTATCTATATATATACAAATACTATTCTGTGTCCCTTATATACATCACACCCATTTTCGCCTCCTAAGTACATAAAGTGCAAAAGCTATATAGACACTCATGATCAACCTTTACAAAAATGACCTCTAAACTCTACCACATGCTTTACGAGGTGATGTCCTTGATCTTGGTACCTACACATCGAAATAGGTATGCTGAGTATAAAAATACTCAGTGGTGAATTCAAACATTTAAAACATGTCCAATAATTTATCTATACATTATGTTTTTACTCGTCTTATTTTGATATCCTAATTCAATTAAGGAACTAACATGCAAAAATTACCATTTTACCCCTTTGGTTTTCTATCCATAAATTATCCAATTAATCACTATAATTCATGTAAATTATGTTTTACATTCATTATTAATTATTAGATGCATAAACTATACCATTTTAAGCCTTTAAGCCTTATCGGTGGAAAATTACCAAAATGCCCTTATGTTATATTTCATAATCATATGCAAATTTTATTAATCTTATATAATTACTTCAGTTGGCCCATTTTAAGAGACAGCCCTGATAGACACTAAATCTAGAGGGAAAATAAACTAATGTAGTAGTCCCTATTCTTGACCTGCGCCCCTGCACCAGCTTAATCATATTAGGCACCCGAAGTGCAAATGACAAGATCTTGTCTACCTGGTAGATTGGCATGTTTAACCAGCTAGTTTAGTGATCCTCTAGGATCTTGGCCACTGTACCGACCCTATTTAAAGATTAAAGATGTCATAAACGGGTCTGCATAATAGACTAATATGTTTGTCCGACTAGTATAATGGCCTTCTAGGACCTACGTCGCTTCACCAGCAAGAAAATGTAAATTAATTGAATGTAACAGTCTAATCTAACTATTTGACTAGTACAATGGTCTAAAATGGACTTATGCTGCTGTACCGACCCTATCTGAAATTTGAATAAGATAGCAGCTGCAAAAATCCCTAAGTTAACTAGTCAACCTATCTAGTTAGTGTCTAACTAGTGGGTCATTTATCATAAACTGTGTCCATTTCTTTACTAATTAACTTTTTTAATATTATAACCTCAAAAACAGACAATTACAAATTTTACAGCATAATTGGAATTTAGCCCGGTCTGGTATGGCCATAAATAGGCTATACCGGGTGAATTATCAGAAAATATATTCAAGGGTATTATTA
>CANXYI010060116.1:0-15572 GCA_948208565.1 Hura crepitans
AGCATAGTCTTATATATAGTCAATAATGAAGAGTGCCTGCCCTGCAAACTAATGCAGTGGCTCAATTATGAACCTTTGTCACTGCATTGGCCCAATCTAATAAGCATACAATCTAGTAGCTATTAATCCCTAAGTTGACCACTCAATCCATCTAGTGGGTATCTAACTAATAGGCCATCTGACTCCATTTTAAGTTCATTTCTTTACCGACCATCTTTTTATAATATTATATATTGGAAAATAGACAACTAAAATTTTTATCACATAGCCAATTTTTTGACCTAGACAATCACAGGACATTTTTGGCCCTATTGGGTAATTACAGGTAAATTTTTCTATCACATTGAGCTCATTTTTGAAGGCATAATTACAAGCATATTAAATCAAGTCCAGCCCATTATTTTGGCTCAATTATTTACATGTTAGGAAGTTAATTTAATTATAGTCCCATATTCATTTTTACAGGACGGTCATAAGTTATTTTTCTTATTTGCGATGACCATTTTAGGTTTATTTTATGTCCTTTTTTAGTGCCAATTGCACTCATGATCATGCATTTCCATAGACCTAAAGCCAAACTCAAGTAACTATATCAAATTGCCATACAAATGGCTTACATGCCAACATACATAAACATTACAAGTTAGGCCATTTTGAGGTACTATTTCATGCCAAATATTAGTCTATTTACGAGTCCATTTTTCAAGCCATTTTCAAGTTCAATTTATAACCTTTTGCTATCTTTTCAACAAGTGTCCCATATGTTATTCGTTTCATGTTATACTATACATGCACATTCACCTAGATCATGCCATATGAATAATGCCATATTCATGTGACAAATGTCATACAATTACACATACATGTGTTAGTTAGGCCATACCTCATTTTCATGCCAATTTATCTTGCAAAGCTCTTAGCCAAAAACATCAATTTGCCTTACACATGCTTTCAATCACATTCAAGCACACATACACATTAAAACATCACACAAGCATAACTACACATACATTATGCCTTTGCCATACAACTAAGCTAACACACACTATGATCATGCATCGACCATATTTCACATACACACATAAGCTTTATTTCACCAATCTCTTTACCTATACCTCTCATGCCATCAGTGGCAAGCCCCATACCATACCATAAGCCAAGCCCATCTTCCATATACTTAGCATACCCACCAAGAAACCTCTCGGCCAAAAGAAAGCTCACACCAAAACTCACAATTCTCCCTATATGTCCATACATTTTATACATCTTTCATGTCATACACCTTAGATATCATGCCAAAACACTTTAACAAGCTATACACACACATACACAAGCATAAAGCTCTGGGCTAAAAGGAGAAATTACCCTTGCATGCATTTCTTTCCTCAATTTAACATTCTAATCTTTCTTTACACATAACACTAGCTTAAACATGTAATTAAATTAATAATTCACACACATTAGCCACTAATCACAATATTTCCATACAAGAAATCCTAACCTATCACATACAAACTCCATCATTCATGCCTCAAATGCCTTAAATTCACTTACCTCACTATCAAAAGAGTTAAATTCCACACTTCAAGCTTGAAAGAAGTCACTAATTCCTCATTTCTTTCTTAGGCTCTATACATGCCAACATCCCTTTAAAAATTCACCAAAAATCACACACTCACCCAAATTAAATTCTAATCATTTAGGTGTTTTTAGAATCATCAAATTCCCTAGGAAATAAATTAAAAAGGGATGAAATACTTACACATCAAAAGTTGCCCTTTTAGTCTTCTTTGATGAACACCTTAGCTTTCATGAATTTTCTTGAGCTCTAGCCACTCCTATGGCCTCCAACACCTTCACAAATCAATTTTTAACATAATTAAAGGATTTATGGTGGTAATAGGCAAGGGAGAAGCTTGCTTTAAGGTATGAAAATGGAGGCTTTTTACTGGAAATGGAGTCAGGACAGCAAGGGGAAGAAAGAAGAATGAGAAGGGATAAGTGAGTGGATATGGCCAAGTGGCCACTTAGGTGGTAAATGGGGGTTTATATAGGTGGTGAGGTGGCATAAGTGGGGCCTACATGCTAATCAAATAACCTAAAAAAGCTCAGTTTTGATAGAAACTTTAGAGAATTTTAAAAAATCACTCTAACATCCAAAAATCATTGTGTTTATTTTAAATATCCTCGATTAGTCCTATTTAAAGGCTTGTAAAATTTCACAACCAAATTCCACCGATATGAAAGTTAACCAACTACCTCGATTTATGTGTAAAACCTCAAAATTCAAAAATTCTTTCACCAATGGACTTAGAGGAATTTTTAACCTTCAGGGTATGGCATTTTCAAGTCCATTTGGGTACATCCTAGGTCATTCTCGACCCAACTCCATTCGAGACTTTAGCCCATTAGATGATAGCCAAAATAATTTATTGGTTCTGTTAAATCTTTAAATTAAGTCAATTTTATCCTTTTATGGCCTCTCAAAGTTTCATGACAAGTACCCCTTCCTTGAGCCTCGTGAAGGTGACCCGGCACTCCAAGAACACTTTCCGACCTCAGTGGTATTGTTCACGAAGCCTCAACTTATGAGTGTTACAATTAGAACATTCAATCTCATTGAATCTTCCTTAAACTCTTTTTATGTGTGTGACCCTATGGGTTTCTATAACAGCTTGGTAGTACACAATGAATTAGAGTCCTAGTCTAATTGGGACTTTATAGATTCAATTTTATTGAATCAATATCAATTCACTAATTGATATATCATTTGTATACAAGTCAAGAGAAGCATCTAGCCATGCATCATGACTACCCAAGTGCTAAAAAGTCAAGTGGTTTGACTTAACCCTTCCATATATAGTTATAATGTAATAAACTCTTTTCACCATCTTTTACCTAATCTATTTTTGAGTATGGACTTGTGTTAACTCATAGCTTAACTAAGTATGTCTAATTAAGCCTTGCACATATTGTTATGATAATTTCACCTTTATTCCTAAAATGCCATTAGTGAATCGCATTCACACATGGCACTTTGCTATGGCCAAAGATTCCTAAATATATGTTACTCATCAAAACTGTGAGATAAACTCCCCACTGTAATATGGGGTGGTGAATCCTTTATTGATTACTACCCTATCTTCAAATATTTTATGCCATACCCAAGCACCTCATTATGTATGCTTCTTGTTCGAAGTAAAAATTTTTGAGTTAAAATATGCCACTCCATATTTAATATAGTTAGTGATATCAAGTTTAAACATACTTAAACCACTGATATGATGAGATAATTTCACTAATATAGATTAAGTATCCATGTGAAGATCTCATGGTGGGTCTCCGATGTACTTACTTCCCAAGTAAGCATCCACATGTTAACTCTAAGCATCTCTATGCTTACAGCTTGTGAGAACTATTGCTTGATCTAATCAAGAAGTATAACATGTACTGATCTTTCTACATTAACAATGTCCTATCTTGTTAATACTATGATCAGGGATATTTAGGTATATCACATTTGCATGCAATAAGAATCTCACATCATGAACACTTCATAATTTCCTCTGCACTATGATTATATACCAAGGACTATATAACATGGTTTAAGACATTGCAAACAATTATAGGTAATATATAAAAGTACTATGATATAAAGAGAAATGCCTTATAGTATAAAATCATAAGGTTTAAGTATATGAATATTACCCTATTACATGAGCTCTAGGGTATACTTCTAACACCAACTTCCTTTAAACTCAATCGCACAACTTCTCAACACATCTTCTAAGATTTGGTTAACCTTCTCTAATTGACCATCCATTTACGGATGAAAAGTCATGTAAAACTCAATCTAGTCCCCAAAGCATTATAGAGTTTCTTCTAAAACCTTGATGTAAACCTAGGGTCCTGATTAGAAATGATAGAATATGGCACCCATGTAATCAAACCACCTTATCAATATACTACTCCGCTAACTTCTCTAAAGAGAAATCTATCCTCACTAGAATAAAATGTGCTGACTTAGTCAATCTGCTAACTACAACCCATATAGAATCACACTTATTCCTAGTCATCAATAGCCCAACTACAAAATCCATGGTATCCCAATCTTATTTCCATTCTGATATTGCTATAGGATGAAGTAACCTATATGGAACTTGATGCTCAGCCTTAACTTATTGACAAGTAAGGCATCTGGTTAATAAATCAGCTACGTCTTTCTTTATGCCTAGCCACTAATAAACTACCTTTAAATCTTAGAATATCTTGGTACTACCAGGATGCATAACATATGGAGCATTATGGGCTTCTTGCAAAATCTGTTGTCTAAAGTTCTCACTATTAGACACACATAAATGATCATGAGAGTATAGATAACCATCATCCTTAATATGATATTCAGTAGGCTTCCCCTCTTAAATCTTGTTTATAACATTTTAAAATTTATGATTATACTTCTGAGCATCCTTAACTTGCTACAACAAACTCAGCTTGACTTAAAGCTTTACTAATAAAACCCCATCATCAAGCATCTTTAAATTGGCATTCATCACCTTCAAGGTTGATATATGCTTCCTTCTCAAAGCATCTGCCACCACATTGGCCTTCCTTAGATGAGAGTCAATAAGGCAATCATAGTCCTTTATTAAATTCAACTCTTTCTAAGTGGAAAGATATTTTAGACTCTTATGATTGGTGTAAACATAATATCTCTATCCATGTAGATAATGCCTTCAGATCTTGAAGGTGAACACAATCACTACTAATTCCAAGTTAGGAGTAGGGTAGTTTTTCTCATGAGGTTTCAACTGTCTTAAAGTATATGCAACTACCTTGCCCTCCTGCATGAGTACACACCCCAACCCATTCAAAGAAGCATCACTGTAGATGGTGAACTCTTTCTTTGATACTGACTGAACCAAGATAGAAACCTTTATCAACATACTCTTGAGCTTATCAAAAATCTCTTGGCACTTATCCAATAGAAACTTAGCATGCTTCCTCAAAAGACGTGTCATAGAGGTTACAATCAAAGAAAATCCCTTGATAAATATCCTGTAATAACCTGCCAAACCTGAGAAACTTCTAATCTTTGTAGTACTATTGTGCAACTTCCATTTCATCATAGCCTTAACCTTACTAGGATCTACCCTGATACCCTTTGCTAAAGCTATATGCCCTAAAAATGACACTTCTTCTAGCCAAAACTCACACTTACTAAGCTTGGCATAAAGTTTCTCATCCTTTAATATTTGTAGAACAATCCTCAAATGCTTTGTATGATCATCCCAATTCTTCAAATGCACAAGAATGTCATTAATGAAGACTACCATAAACTAGTCCTAAAATGGCCTAAAGATACGATTCATAAGATACATGAATGCTGGCAGTGCATTGTTAACCCAAAAGGCATCACTAAGAACTCATAGTGGCTATATCTCATCCTAAAAGTTATCTTGTACACATCTGTCACCTTTACCCTTAACTAATGATACCCAGAGCTAAGATCAATCTTGGAAAAGACACCTGCCCCTCTAAGCTAATCAAACATATCATCGATTCATGGTAAAGGGTATTTATTCTTAATGGTGATTTTATTCAGCTATCTGTAATCAATATATAACCTCAAGGAACCATCCTTTTTCTTGACAAATAGAACTGGTGCTCCCCAGGGTGAAATAATTAATCTGATAAAACCCTTATTTAGAAGCTTTTGCAACTGCTACTTTAATTTTTTTGACTCCACAAAAGCCATCCTATTCGGAGCTATGGAAACTGGTGTTACACCTGGCAACACATCAATAATAAACTTTAGCTTTCTTTCTAGTGGCAACCCAGGTAACTCTTCTAGAAAACATCTTCAAACTCTAATACAATTGGCATCTTACTTGCATTAGGCTCTTCTTTACTAGTGTTAATAACATGAGCCAAAAATGTTTAACAACCCTTCCTTACCAACTTTTTAGCCACAACTATAGAAATAACATTAGACATATAGTCTAATCTTTCATCCATAACTGTCATTTATGTACTATCACTAGCTTAAAGCATGATCTGCTTCTTCTTATAGTCCGTGACTGCATAATACTCGGACAACCAATCCATGCCCAATGTAAGATTAAACTCATAGAATGGTAACTCAATAAGGTCGGCAAAAAAAGAATGCCCTTATATTGATAAAGGACAATCTTTATAAACTTTATCAACAAAGACAAGATAGCCTATTGGATTACTAACTAACCATAATCCTAATATCAAGCTTGTCTAACACTAAACCTTAATCTAAAGCTTGTGCAGTGTAGATATAAAAGTGTATGGACCCCGAGTCTATAAGTGCTAATACAAGTAAATCAAAGATTTAAAATGTACTTGCTATAACATCTGGTGTGTCCATATCCTCTCTAGCCTGAATAGCATACTACTTGGTTAGTGCTCTACTCTCTGACTTGTCCTTTTATCTACCCTCAGCTTGATCTCTAGTATACCTTTGATCTCTCGTCTAAGATGAATCTATAAGCTTCTTAAGACATCCCCTTCCCATGTGACCTTTAGAGCCAGAGCCCTAACATACTCCTCATAAAGTCTTCCAATAGGTACTTTAATTTTTCCTATTATAGTGCTCACACTAGGCCAAAGGATATTACCAGCTATAGATCCAGGAGCACTTAAAGTCTGAGTCCTCTACATAGACTGTGCTCTAGACCCTTATCCTGTATTTTAAGTCTGATCTTGCTTTTGAATTTGTGAGTGCTTAGACTATTCACTTTTTTTTCTCTTACCAAATGCAGATAATGAACTACCCTGACGTTGCCCAAAAGATCTCTTTCTCTAGTAGCTATCTCTCTTTTCCTATAACTTATAGACTAACTCCACTGACTAGCATGTAGTGACCAAAGTAAAAAAAAATCTTGAATCTTCATAAAAAGAATCTAGAGCATAATATTGAGATTTAGCCCCATCTTAAATCTCTTACAGCATTCTTCCTCTATGGCATTAACCCCTCTAGTATACCTACTGAGTCTAGCAAACTCTTTCTCATACTCTAACACTATTTTATTTCATTACTTTAGATCTATATAGAGCTTTGTGATATATTTCTTCTTGAATTCTCTAAGAAAGAACTCCTATGTTAGATCTTCTATAGCCTTATGCTCTATAATAGTCTCTAACCATTTGTGAGCTTCTTCTAATAACATAGAGGTGACATAGTCTGTATACTCCTATGGAGCACATCTCAATTGTTGTATGATCCTTAGTGTCTTATCCAGCTAATACTTAGCTCTGCTGGATCCTTTCTGCTCTTCTCCTTTGAAAAACTCAACCCATTCTTTAGCATCCTCTTTAAATAGGTCTTGTGTATAGGTTGATATTCTGGCTGAGCTAGTAAAGGTACTACCAAATGAATAGCAGTAACAGTAGCAACAGCAGTAGCAAAAGACATTTGCTTCATAGACTCCATTATCTGCTTAAACCAAATAGGTTATCCCTATAGTCCTTGTGCTGTCTACCTAGCATTACAAGATGTTAGAGACTCTACCCTGGTAGCTCATTTTCTATAGCAATCGGAGCATGGCTCTCGACCTCCTTCTCATCTTGAGGTGTACTATAGCTTATCCATGGATCTATAGGCAAAAGAAATGGATTGTCAGCCTTAATATGTATAATTTAGTGATATACCCTTTTTGACTCCTATAGCACTCTTGTGTAAACCATAGGTATAGAGGAACCCCTAAACCAAAAGCTCTGATATCACTAAATGTGACACATGTTACCTAAACCATTTACCAGACCCGAATAATGAGCGGCAAGCTTACTAATATCCAAACTACACTACAAAAACCTATGGAAATATATTAAAACATTTCTTCATATTAAAACATAATTTACATGTTTAATTTGACAAAAATATGATTATCAAAAACCATTTTCTTATTAATAATTTAGGGTCTTGTATCAAAAATCTAGTAGCATAATGGTTATACCAGGACACTATCCCAAATAGTAACCTATAAAAAATAACACTTTTAAAATATCTTAACTCATCATAATAACTTCTAGGTCCATCTAACCCTCTAACAAAGCATCATAAGGTAGCATTCCCATATCACAACAAAGGCAAGCAATTTCATAAAAGCTTTTAAAGAAAATAAAAATAATAAGTTAAACAAGTTTTATAAGACAACATTTCAAAATATAGATTAGGCCCAATCCCTCATTTATACACAAGAGTTTTATCATTATAGTTACATCACTATAATTATACAAAATAAAAATAAAAAATTACCCAATAGATGGTGGCATCTTAATCTCCTGTGATACTAAGGCTTTAACTCTAATCTGCATTCTTTTAGCCTACGCATCGCAAAAATAAACATGATGTGCTAAGCTTTCGCTTAATGGTGAATCTAATGCAATACACACATAATTTACACCTTTACAATAATGGCCAAAAAATAAAAGCATAAATTGTGACAACATTAATATAATTAAATAAATACATTTTACATGTCAAACAATCACAATTAACATTATAATACAATATCCTAACCAATATCTCAAAAATGCATTCGAAACATGAAACATATGACTTAAACTTTTTATCAGTATTAACTTAAAATTACATGCCCATACTTATAAAATAATAAACCAAACCAAATAATAGGGCCATGATATACCTGAAGGCCCAAGATAAATATACCCATAGGTATCCAAGATAATTACACTAAAGGCACCCATGATAAATGTACCCACATGTACATTAGATAATTGCACTCGAAGGTACCTAGTAGCTACTCTATATTCCCTAGTTGATTGATCAACCTATCTTACCTAGGTTGTCTAAAAGTATAGACATTTTAATCTTTATCCATTATATAATCAAATTAGTCTTGTTTATATGTACACATTTCATAATAACTCACATAATCCAAATTTCCAATTTCATTGTACACACACACACACACACACACAGAGCTTATATTTCTTTATGCTCAGAAAGCTCTCAAAAGTGCTCAAAATATTTATAGAAGATTTATAAGGCCATTTGGCCAAACAAAAATAAAGTCTCATATATGCATCATACACAATCAAGCACAATTCCATAATACTCACAATAAGCTTACATTCTCAATTAATCAATTAACCCACATCACAACCATAAGTCATCCATTATACAAATCATGTACATGCATAAACTTAGGTCACAATAATTATAAACTAAGATCTATACCATAACACAAGCTCATACAATTGGAAATTAATGCCTTGAAAGTTTTGGCCACCATCAAATGTGCCAATTAAAATATCAAACATTATAATGTACTTGTAATACATTAATTACTTCTCCTATGATGATTGTCATATGCATAGCATAAAAAAGGCCCTAAACTTTTAGACATTCACAATGTTGATTTCGGCCATACACCTCCCATAATCACCATTTAAAATTTGCTATATATTAATTACTCCACAAGTGTATCATCTCAACATTTCTCAATAACATACATGAACTAACCATAAACCCATACTCATAAGCATGTTTTAGCCACCCCAAAATGACACCCTACATTTATTCATCCACACATCATCAAATTTCACAACATATTCAAACATAAATAATGTATTTATTCACTAAATATTAATTACACATATTCACATTTATCACATAATGTCAGACCATCATAAATGCCATGCAAATCAAATTATGCAACATATATTAGTTAGGATTCACATACCAAAAACCATAAAACACCATTTTGATGTAATTATGCCTTCTCCTTCCCTTTGAGCTTCTCGATTTATCTTTTCTACATACATAATTACAGGCTCATTTTGGAAAATTCATAATAAATCAAATATAGCCTTAAAAAATTAAAACAACTACATAAATGTGTTCTTAGGCATCCATAGAGTCTAGGAAAAATATCAAAACCAAATAAAAATACTTAAAATGAAAAATGGGTACTATTCACTCTTACTTTAAAACTTTAAAATCTCTTGAAAAAACCACTTTCCCACGCATTTAACAACTCAAAATCATCTAACACATTATATATTTATGTTTAAGGGTGAGTCTTTCGAGCAATTTTAGAGGAAGATTGAAAGAAAAATGGTGGAAGGTCTCTCAAGGGTGGTATCGGCTAAGAGAAAGAAGGGGGGAAGAAGGGGCTAAAGTGAATAGTGTTTTATGCCTTGAAAAAGTCCCTTTTATATGCTCTAAAATGTGTGGCTAAGATTAGTTACTTTATGATCAAAGGCCCATATTAATCCTCCCTTAAAAACCCTTTAAAAATATTTTTCACTATTTAAACCTTAATTATCACCTCTTAAAAGTCCAATAATATTTTGAATACTACCCTTAAACCTGACAATAATCTGCATTCAAAAAGCTTGAAAACTTGATAAAATCATAATTAATTAAGTTAAACTGATTTAGTAAAAACACTTTCCAATATTTAAAAATTCCAATTCTAGTGCTATTAGATTATTTGGAATTTTTGAGTATGAGGTTATATCAATCCTAGATTATTTTGAGCGAAAATTAATTTATTTTATGGTTTAGCTTTATTTATGGCATTATTCATAAGATGCTGCCATAAAATCTTCTTTTGCATTTTTAACCATCCAAACAACTTTAAATTGACTTCAAACTTTGCCCAAAATTATTTTATGATTAATACTTCCCATTGGTCTAATTAGTATGAATCGGGTTTTGGGAACACTATTCATCTTGGGAATGTTACAATGTATGTAGTCTAATGATAACACATACATGTAGAGGTTTCTTATACTTCATTACCTTTATTGATGATCACTCAGGATATAGGTATTTGTACTTAAGAAACTACAAGTCTAAAGCCTTTAAAAAGTTCAAAGAATTAAAAAATGAGGTTAATAACTAACTTGGCAAAAGTATTAAAACTCTTCAATCTAATTGAGGTGGTGAATACTTAAGTTAAGAATTCTAGGGTTATCTAAGAGATAATGGTTTATTATCTCAATAGACTCCTCCATATTCACCTAAGCATAACGGTGTATTTAGAAGGAGAAATTAAACTCTCTTAGATATGATTTGATCCATGATGAGTCTTACAGACTTAACTAAGTCCTTCTAGGGGTATGTATTGGAAACTACTATTTATATTTTAAACAGAGTTCTATCAAAGTTGATTGATGTTACACCATATGAGATATGGTATAACAAGAAACCTAGTCTTTCACATATCAAGGTATAGGGATGCTCTGCATATGTGATCAGAATAATGCTAGATAAGTTTAAGGCTAAATCTAACAAATGTTTATTATAGGGTACCAAAAGAAAACTTTAGGATACTACTTCTTTAATCTTTTGGAAAAAAAAAGGTATTTATTTCAAAGCATGCAGTGTTTCTAGAGAAAGAGTTTCTCATGAAAGACAAAGGGAGTAAAATTGAACTTGATGAAGTTCAAAATCCACATATTAAAGTATATCAACTGACTAATCCCAATTCTATTACTCAAAGTGATGAGGTAATAAAAAAACTTATGGAAACATAAGTTCCTAGACGATCTACTAGGGTTAGGACTATTCCAAAGAGATATGGATTTCTCATGGAACACGACATGAAAGTGATTATAGTAGAAAACCATGAGCCTACTAGTTTAATTAGACATACTTAGTTAAGCTATGAGTTGACACAAGTCCATACTCAAAATTAGGTTTAGACTTAGGCCTTGTTGAGTCCAAATTTTATTTATTCTTATATCTAATTTTTATGGGATTTTAAAATGTTTAAAAAGCATAAAATTAGAGTAATTATTAACCTAAAATGGGTCCTAGGAGTGCCACACAGGATTAATGAAAGTGAGGCCAAAGTAGATTGCACATAAGCTTATTAATAGGCTTATACACATAAGACAAGAAGAGGCCTAATTAGTGGGTCCATTCTGGTCCGACTTAAGGCAAATTTTAAGTGTTAAAATTTGACCTAAAAAGGATTTATTTAAATTTTAAATAACCCTTATTGTAATAGCCACCATAGAGATACATTCTGCTACAAAATTGCTACATAGAAAATTGAAAACACATTATTTTCTTCTTCTTCCTTCATCCATTTGTAATTCCTACTAGCACCTAGAATTACAAGTTACTCTCTTCTAAAAACTTCTTGTGTGGATTACCTTAGAGGTGTTCTTAGAAGATGATCACTATGGTTTGCAATAATCTGGTCTAAAGAGCTAATGGAATGAATTTGTTGTCATATTTTTCGTTGAATCACAAAACGATGCTAGATTTAATGTTTAGGATGAATTTTAAATTATTTGGCTCTATGATCATTGCTAGTTTCTCTCAAATTTTTATTTTTTCCACTACATATGATGGAGAAAAACCAACTCTACCTCTACAACTAGTGTAAACACCACCACCTCCATAAGCACTTCTAAAAACATATCTTAAAAGAGTTAAAAAGATGGGTGATATTGACTTTTTAAGTACAAATTAGGATGACTCTGCTACATCTGAGTATTCACTGGAAAAAAAGTTTGAATCATGTAATAACTTAGATGCATACCTAAAGAGAATGTGATATATGCAATCACCCTCCTGTAGGAATAAGCTTTAGATGGTGAGAGGGCACCACCGAGCATAAGATATAAGAAGACTTGATGTGGGAGTTCTTCTTAAATAAGTTCAAGAAGAAATATATCATAGAGAATTATTTGGACAAGAAGACATAGGTGTTCATTGATTTGAAATAGAAACACCAAACCATATCTAAATATGAAAAATAGTTTGCAAGGCTGAGTGGGTTTACAAAGGAGATAGTTTTAACAAAGGTAGAATTATGCAAAAGAATTGAGAAAGAGTTGAATCATGACATTAGGTTGCATATGGCAACAATAAAGATTAAAGTTTTTTGTGTTTTAATGGCAACTTCTCATATAATTGAGGAAATTTAGAAGGCAAAGAAAGAGATTTTTTAGAAGCAAAGGTCTTATAACCTGGGTTAGGGTAGTTCTACTCCTATTGCTAACAAGAAATAAAAAAGAGAACAGACACAATAGACATAGACGTCTAAATAGAGAGGTTAGTCTAGACCTAGGTAGTAGACTCTGATGTTTGGTGCACCAATTTCCACTACCAAATGTACTTTAGTGGAAACATGTAAGACTTGTAAAAAGAAGCAAGCAGGAATTTGCTGAAAAATAATACTTGAAGTTTGTTATGAATATGGTTTAAAAGGCCACTTCCTCAGAAAGTGTCCAAAGAAGTTTGCAGCCCCTATAAATCTTCAAGTATCATCCCCAACTACTACCAAAGGGTAGCAGTAAAATAGTGGTAACAGACAAGGTGTTGGCTAGAGGACCAGATCAAAAACTATTGAAAGAATGGAGCCTCGAACATCAGCTAGGTAGTACACCATTCAGGCTAAAAAGGAAGCAAACTCCCTAGAGTTAATGATGGTTATATTCTTTTACATTTTGATTTGCTTATTATAATTTTGATATTTTAGATTCTATTTTCCTCATGTATGCACAATATAGCCAAAATTTGGGAGTAAGAGTTGGGACTAATTGACATAGATAAAGTGGATAATAAACCATAGGATATTATGTAGTAGGGGACCAAGTTTATGAGAGAGGTTACAGCTGATGATGCTATAAATTTTAATGGAATTTTAAGGATGAAATTCTTTTAAAGAGGAAAGAAATGCAACACTTGGAAATCTTAAGTCAAGAATAATAGACCTCAAGGTCATGAATAGTGACCCCTAAAATGTGAATAGAGTTTTCTTACCTATTAAAAGTATATGGAGTAAATAGGTTGATACTATATTTTGGCATGAAAATAAGGTCATTTGGACTGTTAATGACCAATAATAAGTTTGATTATGAATAGTGCTTCCCAAAGTGCAAGTAGTGTTCTATGAGACCCGAGCTACACTAACTAAACAGAATGAAAGTAGAAATTATAAAATAATATTGGGTAAAACTTGAAGTGAAAACAAGTCATTAAGATGGTTAAAAATGAAGCTAAAGATTTTATAGTAGTGCTTTATTATCAGTGACATAGCTCAAGTTGAACTGTAAAATATTTTGTTTTTGCTTAAAATAACCCAAAATTGGTACAACCTGATACTCAAATATTTCAAATAGTCCATTAAAACTAAATTAGAATTTTTAAATATCAAGAAGTTTTTTATACAAATTAGGCAAAGTTAAAAGTGTTATTTTTATTCAATTTCTCCTAGTTTTCGAGCGTGGTCTTTTAGGTCTTTCAGATTATGTTCTAAGTGATTCTATGGGACTAGAAGGTATGTTAATTAAGGCTTTTAGAGGAAGGAAGTAATTTTTAGATTTTTAATAGCCATTGGATTTGAAGAGAGGGTAAATCTTGGCCATTAATCTAAAGGGGTACATATAGGGTCAAAGGCTTCTAAAAATGGTTAAATGGTGAACAGGATTCATCTTCTTCAACCTTTGAAAGTTGACACCTCACTCACCATCCCCTCTAACATTTTTTCTTCTTTCTTTCACTTTCATACCTCTAAATCACATATAATACCCATTGTGGTAGCTTCTAACCTTGGTTATGGTATCTAAAGCAAGAAAGAAGGCTTAATTTTAAAGAATTAAAGGTTTTGAAGTCTTGGTAAATAATAACACCATTTTGTGTATGTGAGTTTTTATGAGGTTTAATAATTTTTTAAGGTGTCTTAGGGCTTCAATAAGAGTTTTCTAAGGTCATTTTAATGTTTAGATGTGTCATGAATTTTCTATGGACTTTTATGTGCATGCATGTATTATGTTTGTAGAGAAAGTTGAACCAAGCAAAGGAAAAGGGAAAGAAAAGGCTTAAAGGAGCTTTTGGATGTATTTTGCATCTCTTTGTAAGTGTATACAAGAACACATATGCATTTGTCTATGATTTGATTAATTAAAGTGTGAGTTAAGGCATTTTTAGGTATGTATGTGATGTGTTGCAGTGTGTATGGTAGTTATAAGTAGTTAAATTGGATTAAATGCAAATTCTATTAAGGTTAGATGATGAATGAAAGTAAACTATGTGCATGTTATACAAAGAAGCCAAAATTTATGTATATGGCTTTATGAAAATTTAAATGCAAAATTTACTTGAATCATGTGATAAGTTAAATAAACACTTGGATCATGTGATAAGTTAAATAAACATTATGGTAAGTATGTTTAATATTGATTTCAATCTCTAAAGTATGATTTAGGATATGAATGATAATGTTCATGTCAAATTGAAAGAAATGATGTTGAGTTAAATGTGCTTAGGCTATAACTCAAGTCTTGAAATTTGAGAGATAATGGTAGCTTATGCTTTTGACATGTAATTATGTATATATGTAAGAAGTTAGGTAAAAATATGTTCATGCATAAGAATTGTAATGACCTAAAAATTTTAACTGTTGTGAATAGTACTTTTCCTAGGATGAATAATGTTCTTGAGATCCAAGATACACTAAAGCTATCGGATGAAAGTATTAATCATAAAAGAATTTTGTGCAAAGTTTGAAATCAATTCTAAGAAAGTTTTTATGGTAGTGTCTTATAAATAGTGA
>CANXYI010060117.1:0-12583 GCA_948208565.1 Hura crepitans
GAGAGATTAGTTCACCTAGTTTCCCTTGCAATTTTGGCATGATATTTTACGGGCCTATTGATTAAAAGTTTAGAGAAATTTTAGCACTGAAATAAATAATTTTAGATATCTTGAAAATTGATTTTGTATTTTTAAATATTAAAACATTGATTAGATTAATTAGGACTATCTAATTGCTACGTGCCACGATCGTGGCGATCCACCATCTTCGTATAAAAGCTTTATAGTGTGCATGTCTATGGGAACAAAGAACTTCATTTTCACCCATTTCTCTCTATGGCTAATACCATGGCTAAGTATTTTCGCCTCCCATTTTTCTTCCTTTCTACCATAAATTTAAGTGATTTCATTTACTTAAACCACTATTTTGGCCTCCACAACCTTCTAGACATGCTTTTACAAATAGAAAGCCCTTAGATTGCATATTTAGAGAGATTTTGTCATTAGGCGAATAGTGACACTTTTTTAGGTAAGTGATTTCTTTCAAGTTTTAATATTTTTATTAGATAGTATTTGAGGTGTAGATAGTAGATATGTAATTTGATTTAAATTTAGAGATGTATAGATTTTTGTGGAATTTTTCTAAGCATAAAACCAAATATGTTTGTAGTAAAAAGGTGGAATTGATGAAGGAAGAGAAAACTAAGTATTCTAGTGTGTAATCAAAGTTTTAGAGTCTACTGTATGTGAATTTAATGTAATATTATTCATTATTGATTGGTTGTAACATGCTTGTGTGAAATATGCATGGATGTGTTGTAGCAAGTGTATCTATATATGTGTATGTGATATGGTGAACATTTAAAATAAGAATGTGTGAAAAGAATGATGGAAAGAAAATGCATTGGTGTGTGACTAGCATGTGCCACATGAAATGTTTTAGAGAAATAAGTGTGTATGTGTGCAATTAACAAAAATAAAAAAAGGATGTGAAATGAGTGAATGGATATGGATATGCATGTGTGTGGGATTAATAAAAGAACAATGTGTATGTATGGATATATATGATAGTCAAGTGGTGTGTTTAAGAAAGTCTATATGCTTATGTGTTAACTAAGTATATGTAAAGTGCAAATGAGTGATTGGTAAAACTATAAATATGACTAGAATGAAAATGTGGGGAAAATGTGATGTAAGCATTTTCATTCCTTATAGCAAAATTGTATAGCTAGAGAGAAAGTGTGTATACATAGGTAGTTAAATTGTTGGTGGAATGTACATGAATATGTAATTAGTGATAAGCATGATACACTTAAGAAGGTGGAAATAGAGGTAGGTGCTTAGTGTAATCATGTGTTATGGCAGTAAGATATGAGAAAAACATCGTATATAATTGACTTAATATGTGGATGGCTAAGTGGAATAGTATAATATGAAGCCTTAAGATGGGAAAACTAGTAGCCTAATTAACACACACACACACACACACACACATATATATATATATATATATATAACATTATGTCATGTGTTCTCATATGTGAAATAAATAAAAAGAGTGTGTAATAAGTTAAATTGATGAACTGGCAACAGATGAAATTAAGTAAATTGATATATGAGCTTAAGATGTAATAAATGGTAAGGCTATAGAAACTTTGACTAGACTAAGAGACTTAAAGGTGTGAGTATCAAGTATTACTAGATTTAAAGTGCCATTAAGACTAAAACATGAAGTATTGACATGGTGAAATATTATTAATGTAAGGCTTAAAAGGAATATGTGTAGGAACATATATTAAATGAGTTGTGACATAGTTAATAACTATGAAATAAATATTATGAAAATGTGACAATATATGGATAGCTTAAAATGAGCCTTGAGTAAGGATTTTGTTAAATATTAATGACAAATTAAAAGTGGTAAAAGAGTCTACATGACTGATGGAGAAAGGAATGTGGAATAAAGGCTCACATTAGCTAGACCCCTTACTCGATAGGTTAACCGGTCAACTAGAGAGTTAACAACTACTAGGGGTTTTGATGCATGAGGAACATTGCCTTATTTTATGGCAACTGCAGCCAATAGAGTTTGATGAGAGATTAGACACTTTGGTATTAGGAGCTCTATACAGACTGATACCTACTACCTATACTTCTTTAGGTATTAGGAGGTCCAACGGACTGATCATTGCTACCCATTTTGTTATGGTGTTAGGAGGCCTATATTAGTTGATCCCTACTACCCACTAAGAATGGGATATTAAGAACTCCACTAGGGTTAATTCTTACTATCTCATCTATTGAGAGGTCTAGTGGGATTGATCTCAGGCATCCCAGTATTAGGAGGTTCCTTAGAACTGATCTCTGCTATCAGATGGATATAGGTAGTTGCAACTATTGAAGTCCATAATATAGGCCACTGCACGAGTATAGATCATGCTATCTAGTGTTAAACAACTGTCTTCATAGTATGAGCCTAAAAATTTGATAAGTGGTATAATGAAAGAAATGCTCTGATAACAGAATATAATAGCACTAAAAATAGACAATGATGAAAGATAACAAAAAAACTTAAGGTGCAATGGACCTACTAATCTATTGAAGTTAAGACAAAAATATATATGGAAATAGACAAAAAAAAATGTTTTATATAGTTGAGGTAAAGGTAATAATGTAAATAAAGTGACAAACAATCTTGTATGAACATAATGAATAAAAGTGGCTTACACTATATAAATTATATTAGCTTAATTTGAAATATTAAAATGGTAAAAGAGTGTAATTTAATTATTAAAAAGGGGCACTAGCAAAAATATGGAATTTTGAGAACAATAAAAACATAAGAAACTTTGCAAGCTTGTGTGATATATATGCATTATACAATACATATTCCATTAAATTCAACATTGAGTGTATACCTAGGGTATCAATTTTCCCAATGTGTAGGCATTAGACGATAGCTAGCAGCATCACTTCAGGCAATAGTGTAGTAGGAGACTTGCAAAGAGGATGTACCGCTAGTACTTACATGTATTAGAGTCAGACTAATGGCACTCATATATAACAGGGGTTGTGGTCTTAAGTGCAAATATGTATAATTTAATTTTATTGGAATATTTTGAGTAAATTTTATGATAAATTAGAATATGAGTTATATGATTGACATATGTTTATCTACTTATGATGAGTTGCTGATTTGATTAATGTGGGTGTATTTTGCTCATTGAGATGTTGATATGATGATGATATTGTTAAGGATGACTGCAGAGTTTGATGGACCCGGTGACTATGATAATGTTTGGGAATGGTTTTAGAAGTGTTTCTTTGCATGTTAATTTTTTTTTCACTCAGACAACTAGTATGCTACTAGAATTCTACTAATATACATATAAATATTATTTCTGATAAGGTTAAATGAGAATATGGTAGAGTAGGCTAAAGATGGGTGACCTTTGAGAAGTGACATCTCTTATTTATTTCGATAACAAATTGGGTAAGAGTTGTTACAGTATCCTTTTAGTCCCTCACATGTGCTGTCAACAGAAAAGATAGAGGTGCAACTAGACCTTTATTTTGTGTAAAAACTAGTATAAATTCTTACGTGTGATGTAAAAGAATTATAGAACAATTTAGTGCCATTAGTGAAGCTACTATAGAAGCATCATAAGTCATAAAAAAGCAACTTAAGAAAGCAAGAAACAAATGAGGGAGCAATATCTATAAAAATTTGAACTAGGTAAATTTTAAGGATGAAATTTCATTAAGAAGGGAAACAAATATAATACCCAAAAATCCAAGTTTTGTGAATAGTACTTCCTAAGGTATGAATAGTGTTTCTTGAGAATCGGGTCACACTAAGGCCATAAAGAGGAGGTATTAATCATGAAATAATAATGGGTGAAATTAGAAATGAAAACAAAGCCATTGGAATAATTATAGAGGCAATAAAAAATTTTTATCGATGTCCTATAAATATTGACTCAGTTTAAACCAAATTATAGAATGTTATAGATGTGCTTAAAATGACCCAAAAATAGCATAACTTGATGGTTCAAAATTCTAAATAGTCCACAGGTGTTGAATGTTTGTTTAGATCACTAAATACCTTATTTAAAGCTATTAAAAATGAAATTTATTAATTAAGCGAGTTCCCGTTGGTTTTTGGGAATAAAATTTTAAAGGTTCCCAAATTAGGAAATTTTGGAATTTTTGGTACCCAAGGAGGAATTTTTGGAAGCCATAAAAATTAAAATCATATTTTTAAAACTTTAAAATTAAATAGGATTAACCGTAGCTGTCGGATTGCCACATGGAAAAATCAAGGCCATTAGGGTACTTAACATAAAAAGTGGATATGTCTATATACTATATAGATAATCAAGCACATCATCTTTTTCCTCCCATCTAACAAATTGGTTGCAACCTTTTTCTTTTTCCTCATAATATTTCTTTATTTCTCAACTATATCTCAACCTTATGCTACACTTTATACATTAAAAGTTATCTTTGTCTCTCCTAAAGCTCCATTGCATTGTCAATTTTGCAAAAAATGGGCCGATTGGGAGAAAAAAGATAGGTTAGAGGATTTAAGGTTTCTAACCCGTAAATCAAGGTAAACCTTAAATTAGTACCTTAGCATTTTTTTTACATAATTTGGCAAGCCCAGTTTAATGGTTTAGATGTTATTTTTGAATTTAGTTTAATTGTTTAGATGTTATTTTTGAATTTAGTCTAGAATATATTTTTTATGAATTTTTCTAATAAAAGTTCTTTTATGTTTTTAGAGAAAGTGAAAGATAACCAAGGGAAAGGAAAAGCAAAGGTTTGAAGTGCCTTTTGGGGAGGCAAATAACCGCTTTATAAGTGTAATCAATAAAATATTTCTACACTTTTATAACTTATGCATTTTTAAGAATATGTTCGATATGCTCACTTTGTTAGTTTAGGGATATATTTATGTTTATGGCATGTTAAATAGATAGAATTAATGAAAATTTGGTTCAAAATAATCCAAATAGTGAAAATCTAATGTTGGCTGAATGGTCGGAATGAAAAAGCATAATGGTAATTAATGTAATTAATAAAATTGATGTAATTATAGTGTATTAGGATTAATTAAAGTAGTACCTTATGATTTGGAGAAGTAGGTTAATGAATGTGTATAAAAATGGAAGTAATAAATATAAAATATGTTTATGTTTATGTGATAATATGTGTGATACATAATATATGTTAACGTATTTGGAATAGTAATATGTGTGGCATAATGGTAATGTAAATAATGGAATTTAAGTCATAAGATGATGATGGTAGATAAATACTTACTTATGATGAGCCAAGATATTGTTAGAAGTTAAAG
Source organism: Hura crepitans (assembly GCA_948208565.1). Classification (NCBI taxonomy): domain Eukaryota; kingdom Viridiplantae; phylum Streptophyta; class Magnoliopsida; order Malpighiales; family Euphorbiaceae; genus Hura; species Hura crepitans. The sequence goes on from CANXYI010060117.1 coordinate 5,300, forward strand.
ACATATAGAAATGTTGTTTATGTAATTGACCATGAAATGGTAAGTAGAGAATTAACAAGTGTACCTATATTGGATGAATACATGAATAGACTTGGATATGAGAAAACATACATAAACTATGTAACTTTTATATAGTTAAAATAATGATGTTAGTGGCCTATATAAATTAGATAACCTACTAGATGCATAAACTGGTTAACAAGGGAGGTAGCAGTTGCTAGGGCATTTCGGTGCACACTCTCATATCGGTGTAGCTACCATAAGGTCTATGAGGACCATCACACACTTATTTGTTGATTATTGATGATATTTAGACTTTCATGTCAATACAGCCACCAGGAGGTCCAATAGAACCATTAGACATATTCTTAATCTGGCTATAGTCATCGAGAGGTTTTTTGGGATCAATGCATATTTATAGTGATATGTCATGCTACTGTAACATCTGTGAGGTCTAATAGGGCCATTGAACTTTCTTAGGTTGGTGCAGCACTTATGAGGTCCAAAATGTGGACCACTGCACATTATAGTCTCGATATCTAGTACTTGGATTGGTGTTTATCAAATATGGGCTAAGTAAATTGGTTAATATGTATGTTGGAAAATAATGTAAAATAAACACAAAAATAAATTGTGAATATGGATAATAAATTATTGAAATAATAATAAATTATTAAAACAATGTGTCATAAAAATTGTTAATTGGTTAACTACACAAATAAGGGACATTGTGTGATTTCTACATGACAAAATTTCATGCTTGCACTTTGTGATTTATGTGAGTATGAGTGAGTTTAAGCATATTTTATTAAATACACCACTAAGCTTTATACTTAGCATATCATGTTTTTAAAGCATAGGTTGTAAAAAATGGATACCAATATAGCCTTAAAGCAATAGTGTAGTGAATCTGACTACTATCATTTTGGTGTGCTTTAGTATTTCATGGTGTGTTGTATAAAAAAAATAGACATCACCCATATATAGTTAATAGGATGAGTTAGTTTTGTCACATATACATAATTTATATACGTTGAGTTTAAGTATGTAACTTAATATGATATAGTAGTGTTATTATGTCATGTATGTGTATAGATTTGAATGTGTGTCTATATTATGACTATTATGATATATATCATAGAATGAATGTTATAATGTTGATCGAGATGGGTTTTAAGGATCAAAAGGATTTGGGATGATGGATTGAGATTGAGACTATATAGAAATGATATTTTATGCAAGTTTTATTTCAGGATGTGACACCATGCATCCATTATGCTATCGGATTTTTGTCTTAACAGGGCAGTTTAATTTTATTTACATGCATATAAAAGGCATAATTTGCCTATATGTGGGCACCAGGATATTCTATGGTCATTACATATAGTAAAAATGGTTTTGAGATGATAATAGTGAAACTAAGTAAAGTTTATTAATATGTCATCTTTTATTCAAGTTGGTAAGGTTCGATTAAGAGGTGTCATAATGTGCCATCTCTTATTTGGATCCAGCAAGCAAGTCAAGTAAGAGGTGTCACATCATAGGGATAAAAGGTTTATGTGGCCATGAGTTGTTATGGCCCATGAAGGCATGGACATAAATGGTCTATGTTAACATGAGCTAGTTTGGTTAGTGAAGGCATGAGCCAAATGAATCCATGCAAACATGAACCTATGTAATCCAAGTTATCAGAAACTAATTTGATTCGTATAGATGTTGACATCAATTTTCTATTCATAAGTCCATATGGACCTTGGGGTGTGTTTTGGTAACCTATATCCTTTTAGGATTTGGACTCGCTTGGCCTTGGCATATAAATACTTTTTGGCTTTCTTGTTTCTTCTGTAACTCTTGATTAATCCTTCTTTTACATATCAGTGTCAAAATTTTTGATTCTTATAACAATTTGGGATTCCTCTATCCTTTCTCCCTTTTTTGCCATTAGGTTTTAAAAGAAAGTAAAGGTTAACTTTTACTTATGTTAGTTGTCTTACATTATTAGAACCCACCTTTTCATGTTTCTAACTTTAGTCGTTAGGAAATTATCCCTACTCTAGAAGAGATTGCTACAATTATAAATTTTGATATCTCCATAGATACCCCTATAATTCTCCTTTCTTTTGATGAATAGTGCCCCTTAGACATTGTGCTTACTTTGGGAGTGTCACATTTAATAGCTTAAAAACATGTCCTAGGTATAACTCCCAACTTATTTGAAATAATCTTAGAGTTTTTTTCATCAACTTGCCCTCTTATCAACTGAATAGGCTAAATGTATCCTGCTATGTGTCCTAGGTAGCTTGTTGCCATAACACATCAAAATAAATCTTATGACAACAAAATGCTTCATATGTTGATTGGCATTTTTTCTAGAGGTAACTAATTGGTGTTGTCTTTGTTGAGATTTTTTGATAGATGCGTACTCTAAAGATGAAGGATTAGCCATTATGAATCAAAGTTTTTTTCTCTTATAGGGATGAAATTTTTCCATGTGAGCCATTTTTGTGTTTTCTAATTAGTAGACTTTTTACCCTAACATTTGATTATTGTGTTTGTGAAGGTTTTTACAATAATGGGTGCATTACCTTAACTTTTGCATAGTGAACCTGTAAAGGTTTTAACACTAGTAGCCATGCATAACATTGGTATATGTAGTCTAAAGTGGATTTTCCATCTTAATGGCTTTCTATTGATTTGGTAGCATGAGAAGCTAAAATTGCTTGTTGAGCCTTTTAAAACACTTTAGATTTGATATGTGCATAATCCTCTTTGTGAGATAAAGATTGAAAGGAAGCTTAGCTCTAAAGAAGATTAGATTGCAAGCCTTGGAAGGACTATTGCACATTAAATCGAGTGGATGTGCTCATGGTGGAAAATTTCCCACTTTTCTTTTTCTTATCATTCAGGTTGCATTCTATTAGTTTGTTTGGGACATGTAACTTTCTATATTCCTCATTAGATCTAAAGGTAGTTTGGATTAAAATGAGGAATTCCTTCTAAATAATTAAATTTTAAGTTGGAGCTTTGACTCGACACTTCTTATGTTTTAATCCTTGTTTATAGAGATGTGGCTTCCTATAAAAGAATGTACCTAATCCTAAACTAGTGGTACAAACTTAGATTAACATTGCAATAACTAGATTATAAGTTCATTGATAGATAATGAAATGCTTTTGTTAAATAGAAAACATGAGGATACATCTATTACCTTAGGAAAAACAATTAATTTTTGTATCTACTAAATTGTAAGATGTTTTTCTCTAAAAGGTAATTTGCAAATCAATGATCATCACAGAGCATTTTGTCATCAAAACATGACTCATTTAATCCTAGCAAACATATTAATTGTGCCCAATAATATTGATGTTTTCAACAAGCCTTTTTAGGTTTTCTTAGTTGAATATTTTCTCTCAATGCCCCGTAATTTGTCCTTGAATTGCCTACTTTTAGATTTTCATGTCATGAAGATGTAATAACTTTTGCTAAAGCCACACTTTTTTTGGGTTTTCAACTTAGTAGACCATTTTTTTTATAATAAAAATCTTCTTTAGTTGGTCTATGTTTAAGGGTTTTAAAAATTTGTTGCCCTTTAAGTCTAAAATTATAACACCTCCATGCCATAATACCTTTTCCACTAGGTATGGGCCTTCCCAATTGGGCATTAGGGTCAGTCAATAAAGGCTTAGCCTATTTCAACAAAAGATCCCTTTCCTAAATCTATCTTGGTTTCACTTTTTTATTATATGCCTTAGCCAACCTCTTATGGTACAATTACATAAGGTATAAGGTTTCCATTCACTACTTACATACAAACACAAATTATTCATAGTTTCCTTATGCCCACTCAGTTTTTAGAATTTTTCCTTCCAAGGCTACCATTAATGATGGAACTTCTAATTCAATTGGCAGCATAGCCTTCATCCCATACACTAATGAGTATGATGTTTCACTAATTGAAGTTCTAGCCATTGTTTTATAACACTAAATTGAGAATGGTAGCATCTCTGCCCAATCCTTATATGTCATAGTCTTTTTTTGAAAAATTTTCTAGAATTTTTTCTTGGCTACCTCAAATGCTCTATTTGTTTGCAATCTATAAAGGGAAGACTTGTGGTGCTCAATCTTATACCTCCAAATTAGTTGCTTGGCTTCTCCTTTATACCATACCCTATTATCTAAAATCATCTTTAGTGGCACCCTATATCAACAAGTGATATTTCTTTCACTAAATTTACTTATTTTCTTTGCCTCTAACTTATTGGAAGATTTATCTTCTACATAATTTTGGAAGTATTCAATAGACAATATTATGTATCTGCGCCCTTTACTAATGATGGCCTTTTTTCCCTAATAATATCGGTGCATCATACATAAAATGTAACACCCGATAATCTTTTTTTTGTGAATAATACTTGTCAAGGCATAAATATAGTACCTTGTAAATTGGGTCACACTAATGTGACCGAGAGGGGGTACTAGTCATAAAAATATAATTGGTGAAAATGAAATGAAAATCTAGCATTTGAAATAATCACTAAAATAATAAAAATTTTCACGTCGGTATATAGTGAATAGTGAATTTAGTTTAAGCCGTATTATAAAATATTTTGGATGTGCTTGAAATGACCTAAAAATAGCATAACCTAATAGTTAAAAATTTTGAATAGTCTAATGGTGCTAAATTAGAATTTTTTGACATTTATAATTATTTAATAGAATTTATAGAAAGCATAATTGATTAATTAATTGAGTTCCCATTGGTTTTTTGGGCAAAAAATTTTAAAGGTTTCTAAATTGGGAATATTTGAAAATTTTGGCACCTAGAAGAATTTATGGAGACCTCAAAAATTTCAAACACAATTTTAAAGCTTTAAACTTAAATAGGATTAATAGTAGTCACTGGATAGCCATGTGGCTCAATTATGGCCATCGGTGGTCATAATATAGAAGGGTGAGCGAATGTGTGGCGTATGAAATCAAAAACTCATGTTCCTGATCTTACCTCTTTAGGCTAATGCCATGATTCTCTCTCTCCACCTTCAATTTTTTCTTCATTTCTCCACCAAATCTCAAGCTAAATGTTTGATTTAAGTACTCAAATCGATCCTCCCCATATCTAAAGCTCTAATTTAGTATCAATTTTACAAGAAAGGTTGATTTTAGGGAAAAAGAGAGATTTGAATGTTTAGTGTTTTGAACCCCTAAATAAAGGTAAATGCTAAATTGAAACCCTTGCATTTTTTTAGATAATTGGGATGCTCAGTTCAAAAATTCTAGTGTTATTTTCGAGTTTGGTGTATTATAGGTTTTTCTATGAACTTTTCTAATTTAATTCCTATTATGTAACTAAGAGAAAATGGAGGAAAGCCAAGATAAAAGAAAGGAGAAGGTGTGAAATGCCTCTTAGGAAGCTAAATAATCGCCCTATAAGTATATTCAATAAAATATGTGTGCACTTTAGTGATTTATGCATTTTCAAGAATAGATGTAATGAGCTTACTTTGTTAGTTTAGGGGTTTGGATAACCATAAAATTGTAATTGTGTAATGTTAGGATGTATGGCATGTTAAATAATTAGAACTAATGAGAATTAGGTTAAAAATAAATTAAATAGAGGAAATTAAAGGTTGGCTGAATGATATGTATGAAAAAGACATGATTGTGGTTAAGGTAATTGAGGTTAGAAATGATGAAGTTGAAGTGTACAAGGCCTAAATTTGGTACATTTTGAATTGGAAATGAAAAATGATAAATATGTATAACGATAGAGATGTTAGGTATGTAATCTATGTATGTTATGCATGAGATGTGTGATGTATAATGTGTGTTGGCATGTTATGATTTGCAATGCATTTAGATAAAATGATAATGTGATTGATGAAACTTATGTTATGAAGTGAATAATATGAGATGATCACTTGACTGTAATAAGAAAGGATAATGCAAGTAATGAGGTGATATTGTTAAAAAAGTTGTTATATAATATACCACAAAATGGTAAATCATTTGTTAGTAAGTAATGGATTCTTAATGAGGAAAGGTATATAAGATACATAATCTACTAGTAATTGAAAGAAAGATGTCAAAGGACCATATGTGTTAGACAACCTATAGGATATGTTGAATGATCAACTACAGAGGTACCATCTACTAGGATATTTTGATTTCGTGATTCTTGTAAATGCCACCACTGTGAGGTCAATAGGGGCAACCACACACATATATGTTGTATATTTAAATGGTATGATATTTTCATGCAAGTGTAGTTATTGAGAGGTCTAACAGAACCACTGCACATATTCTTGATATAGGTACAGCTGTTAAGGGGTTTAATAGGACAAATACACAATTATAGTGATATGTCATGTTAGTGTAGTAGCCTTGAGATTTAATAATGTGCCACCCCTTACCTAATCAACCACCGACTCTAAATAAGAGATGTCACATTACTGCCTAGTTATTTTTTAAAACCTTTCCTTGAATGACAATACAAGTTTAGTATATTAGCATGCATAAGAGTTTATTTTACCAAACTTATTGCAAGTTACATCTTAACAAGAATCTGGTAGGATAATGGCTATCCGAGTGAAGAATCAAAAATTTTATGCCTATAAAAAGGAATGCTTCCAAAATATTTCATGCCATCACCACATCACAATAGATCCTTTTTTAGAGCACTTTTATCAACTATATCTTACACGATTACAACCATCATCACAATATCACAATCATGCATGTATAGGATGCATATCTCACAAGTATTTACTTCACATAACCTATTTATAATATTTACAAACCATGATAAGATGTGTTTACAAGACTGAGCCTAAACCTCCTTTATACATGAGTGCGCATAGACAAACTATACACATGAAATGCCAAAAAATATATATGCCTCTTTAAAGTCTAGCTACTAAACTGTTGTTCAAGGTCGAGCTGTAATCTCCTATCTTCTACTTATGCATAAAAAAAAATCGGCATGGTAAACATATGCTTGGTGTTGAAATTAATGAAACATGTATCAATTTTTACATAGACACACAATGTAGTTATGCAAGACATACCAATGTTATAAATGTATTATGCCATTAGTTACATGCTACCTTTTATCTTATTAATTTACTTATGCAATAATAAGTCCATATTACCATTTTTCCAATTATAATTAACCAAACTTGATTTGATCTTTCATATTTTTATTGCCTTTTAAATGATAGGAATAATTCTTTTATAACCTTATTTTATATTATCAATTCATATATAGATACACAATGTAGACATGCA
>CANXYI010060143.1:0-12485 GCA_948208565.1 Hura crepitans
AAAAGATAAAGAGAGAGTTTTGATAATCTATAGGGAAGCGGGGGCATCATTGATCAAGGACAAAATGTCCACCTTGATTTTTGACCACCATAAAATCTTACACCACTCTAAACAAGAACTATTGATTCACCTTTAAACAAAACAAGCACCTGCCCAAAAAATAATCAACCCTAATTCTTCCTTATAAGGAGCCTAAGGAAAGAGTGATTTCAATGGCAATATTTTGTGCTTGAAAATGTATTTATGGATATATTCAATACATTTATCATTTTTTTTTATCTTTATTCAGCAAATTAGATGTGCACATTTGACACATGAATCATTCATTCACCATCTGACATGAGACGTACGTAAATATGCACTTTTCATTTTTTTTAGGTATCATTCCTACATTCACACATTAGAGTTAGTCCATTCATCTATGCATTAGGCATAAACATGTATGACAAGCAAATTTATCATCACCAGTTCATACATGCACATTTCTCTAATGTCTTAATACATACATACGCATTCATCCATGCATTTGACTCATGCATTTAGTTACAAAGGCCTATGACACATGAATGTATATGAACACGTACATATAAGCATCTACATCGTATAAACATGCATATAGATAAAAAAATTAGAAGTGTAGTGAGCATCCCCATGCATTAGTGTCATGCCATTCATATATCTTTCGTACATTCTCTTTGAAGGAATTAGGTTCATCTCGTGTACATTATAAATATGTCCACGCTATATAAATAACATATGAATGCATTCACACATTGCATATACATTTCATAAAAGAAGGATTCATGGTTGTAAAAATGCATATTCACACATGTATAGGTACATATATTAGACTTGTACACCATACATACATATACATATATAAAGGCCCATCATTTATTCATCCTCTATAGATTTAGGCATATCTATCTGCATACTCACCACTCTATTCATTAGATCCTTACATCCAACCCGTGTATTCAATTAACACATGCACATAGCATTATACAAATAATACATACATTACTATTTTCACACAAAGATGCATTGAACACACACATAGCATGCATGTGCCTCTATAATTGATATTACTTTTGTACCACATCGAAAAAATTAGCTCTCAGAAGCAGCCTTCTAATTTCAAATGACACGCAAAGGAAAATAAGAAGAGAGTATAGAAGAGATACATTCATTAAATAGCCAGAAGGCTAAAATAGCCATTTTCCCCTTGCTTACACATGGCCATGTTAGAACATATTATGAGATTTGATTAAAGCTGAGATTCAGTCACTTTATGCCTCAAGACGTCTACCTAAGCTTTAGCACTCCTTATATCTCTTTTTAATTATTTTTATTGTATCACTATACATAGTAGCATTAGGACACTAAAAACTATACTTTTAAAAAAAAGACTACTTATGAAATAGTCATTTATGTCACATACTTTTATTACTCTATCACCCATGGAAAAATAATAAATCAATAAATAAGCCATTAAAATAACTAAAAAGCACTCACACATTGTATGCATCAATGTTAGAATTAAAACATAGTGCTAACACATTTCAACTTTGTTTTGCAAGAGGTGTCCTGTATGTAGTTAACAAACCAATTCATAATGACTGCTTAGTCAAATAGTAGGGGGAAAGCTGTAAGCTTTCATAAGATTATAAGATCATTCTGATAATTAAGTTATCATATTCAATATGCGACATCACAAATAATGAACCACTATATGTCTCTTAACTATTTACTTTACCATAGGGGATAATGAGAGCAACACATTGTCAAATTAAAGAGAAAAATCAACTTCAGGTGCAACATCTCCAACACTGCCTAAATCAAATCAACTTTAGGTGCAACGTCTTTAACATTGCCTGAATCAAATCAACTTCAGGTGTAACATCTTTAGCATTACTTAAATCAAATCAAATTTAGGTGTAACATCTTTAGTACTGCCTAAATTCAAATTAACTTTAGGTGCAATGTCTTTAGCATTACCTGAATTGAATCAACTTTAAGTTCAGCGTCTTTAGCACTACCTGAATTCAAATTAACTTCAAGTGTATCATCTCCAGTATTGCCTGAATCGAATCAACTTTAGGTTCAGCATCTCTAGTACTGCCTAAATCATATTAACTTTAGGTGCAACATCTTTAACACTACCTGAATTCAAATCAACTTCAGGTGCAACATTTTTAGCACTGGCTAAATCAAATTAACTTTAGGTGTAACATCTTTAACACTGCTTAATTTCAAATCAACTTCAGGTGCAATGTCTTTAGCACTACTTGAATCAAATCAACTTTAGGTACAATGTCTTCAGCACTGCGTGAATCAAATTAATTTCAGGTGCAACACCTTTAACACTGCTTGAACTAATTCAACTTCAGCTGCAACATCTTTAGCATTGACTAAATCAATTCAACTTGAAGTGTAGCATTTTTAGTACTACCTAAATCAAATCAACTTCAAGTGCAATAACTTTAGCACTACCTAAATCAAGTTAACTTCAGGTGTAACGTCTTTAGCACTGCCTAAATCAAATCAACTTCATGTATAACATCTTCAGCACTACCTGAATCAAATCAACTTTAGATGTAACATCTTTAGCACTGCTTAAAACAAATCAACAATGGGTTTAATGTCTTTAAACACTTCCCAAAACAATATCGGTTCACTTACAAAAAAAAGTCACCCTTAAGGTAGGTGTTTCTTTTTTTTTTTGAACTTTAGGTCACCTCACACACTCTGTAGTCACCTCCCTAAAGTTTTAGGCAACTGTAAACATTGGGTTTCTAGGGCTCCTATGTTTGGATTCCTAATGATGAAAAAAAGGACTAAATTCTGATAAATAAGGGTTTAACATCTGATTCGAATATCTCAAAGTGTTTTAAATAAATTTTAATTAATTTTTTACTGTAAAGCTTTTACCCAAAAATCTCGTGCTATGACATAAATTGCAAGATTAGTTCGAGCCCTCAACCCACCACAAACACCATGGGAGGTACAGAGTATTTAAAAAAAGGGAAAAATGTTTTAAAATTGAAAAAAATTACATTTTTACAAGTTTTGAGCCACTAGGCAAAACTGCATCATTTTATCCTGAAATGGTCATTTCATGCTTTGTTAAAATAGTAATTTTAGCCTCAAAATGGCCATTTTATACTTTGCTAAAATGGTCATTTTAGTCTCAAAAGGGCACCGTAAAATGGTTGTTTTGCCCTAAAAGATGATATCTTTTTGCCAAAGAGGTAGAATCCATACAAGACTCCAATTTAGGTGACCAAAATGACCATTTTGAATGCAAAATGGCCATTTCATTGCCTAAAAATGGTCATTTCACACCTTAGTCCGCATTTATATAAGGCAAACCCTATGTTAGTCTTAAGGGTTAACTTTTCTTGATAAGTATACACGTAAAAGCTCAAAAAAATACTTTCCTAACACTATTTTTATAATCTCAGAATGTTTTTACACCATTTATTCATCATTTTTGAGATTTTTTTTAAAGCAATTATACACAGTGAGTCGATCATTTTTTTCTTCTTCTTTTTTATTTTTATTTTTCTTTTTTTTTACATCTGTCTACCAAGGCATGGTGCCCTTTAATTATATTTTATTTGTTGCCCATTTTCTAGTTAAATAAGGTAACCTTATTTTATTTGGATACTCATCTACCAGTTAGATATAGTATCCTTATTCTATTTGTCTGTTATTAATATTGTTGTTTTATTTTTTTTATTTTTATTCAATTTTTATTTGTCCTATTTTTAGATGTTATTTATTTATTCATTTATTTATTTCTCATTTTTTCATTATTTCTTATTTCATGTCCTTTTTATTATTTATTCTTTCTGTTGATTTCATCATTCATTTCATACTAACATTATGTTGTTACTAGGATGTGAGTTGCATAAGATCTATTGGGGTTTTATTTAATGCCTTTTCTCCTATCCAATATCTGGTGAAGTTAATCCTTCTATTATTTTTTCCCTTTATTATTTTATTTATTTATTTATTATGTCTAACTTTTATTTTCTTTTTTATTATCTCACTTTATTTTATTTATTTCCATTCTATCTTTATTTGATTAGATTGTATTCTAGGCAATTTTAATATAAGTTTTATTTTCCTTTTGGTTAGAATGTGTTTTAGGTAATTGCCATGCAATTTAGTTTTCATTCCAATTATTTTCTTATATATTCTGTGAATATTGTAATAGGTAGAAAATGTTTTTTACACATTATAAAAAATAACCAAATTATTTTATACCTAATTAATTGGTATTTTTCTAATAAAATGGGTTTTGATTTTTTTAGTACAAGGCACAAATAATAAAATATATTTTTAGAAATTGGCATACGAGAACTAAAGTTCTCAAAATAATCAAATTACCTAATTTCATCTATATTATTTGTAATTTGAAGCACTTTATTTATTTCTGTAAATATATTTTGATATTCTTTTTATGTGATTGTATGATTTATTTTAATGCTAAAACCTATTTGAGAAAAAAGATAAAATTATAAATTTAATCTAAAATTCCATATAAACTTGAGGTATAAATAAGATTAGGGTTTCGAACTGCTCTGGTTTTGGCCCTATGAGGTGTTTCCCAACTTCGATTTGGTGGTGACTCCTACCTTAATGTGCCTAACTCGCTCTTTCTAGGCTAATTGAATAGGAACAACTTAGGATTCCTCTAATTTCCTTTTCATCCTTTGAGACTCAAAGAGTGAGATTTAAGTCGAGTCTTTGGTTATTTCAATTTGACCGACCTCGAAAAGGAAGGGACGCGAATCGAGTATGTTAGGGATGTGGCTCTAAGGGCCATATATTAAGAGATTATCTATAAAAACTAATAGATTTAGCTTAGAAGAGAGCTAATAAAGATACAAAAGGCTGAATTAGGGGTAATTAAAGGGGCAAGTTAGAAAGTAGAGCACCAGCTAGGAAATATGCCATTAGAGCCTAAGAAAAAGCTGATGCACCGAATGTGATAGTGAGTACTTTCCAACTCTTTGATTTACCTACTTTAGCAGTGATAGATTTAAATTCTACACATTCTTACTTTTGCACTACATCGACACTTGATTAAGCATTAGTACCAGAGATACTTGATATTGAGATTATGGTTAGTAATATGATAGGCTAGCATGTCATGTATAAATATTGTCCCTTGTTAGTATAAGGAAATAAGTTTGTAGTTGATCTCATTGAGTTGCCTTTCAATGAGTTCAACTTGATCTTAGGCATAGATTCGTTATCTAAGTATCATATAGTAATAAATTGTAAAAAGAAACAGATCACACTTAAAGCTAGTGATGGGATAAAAGTGATAGCTATGGGACAAAGATTGGACTTTATGTCCAATGTGATATCAGTAGTAATGGTAAGAAGATTAATGAAGAAGGGTTGCCAAACATATTTGGCCATTATGATTGACACCAGTAGAGTGGAGTCAGAAGCAAGCAAGTTACCAATAGTGTCAGAGTTTAAGGATGTTTTCCCAAATAAGCTACCTAGTTTACCACCAAAATGGGAGCTTGAATTTGGGATTAAAATATTACAAGCACAACGCCAATATCCATTACTCCTTATAAGATGGCTCCTATAAAGCTGAAGGAGTTAAAACTACAGTTGTAGGATTTGTTAGACAAGTATTTCATCAAAATAAGTGTATCTCTATGGGGAGAACTGATTTTATTTATCAAAAAGAAAGATGGTTCCTTGAAACTATTTGTGGATTATAAATAGTTGAATAAGGTCACTATCAAGAGCTAGTACCCTTTACCTCATATTGATAATTTGTTTGATCGATTTAGAGGAGAAGGTGTCTTCTCCAAGATTGGTCTTAAATTAGGGTATTATCTACTAAGAGTGAAAGAAGCAAATGTGCATAAGGCAACCTTTAGAATAAAATATGGCCACTATGAGTTTTTGGTAATGCCATTTGGGTTTACCAATGCTCCAACAACATTTATGGATCTTAGGAATTGTATTTTCTTGGTCATTCTTAGATCAATTTGTTATGGACTTATTAATGACATCCATGTGTATTTGAAGAATTAGGATGAACATGAGAAGCATTTGAGAATTGTTCTATAGATGTTGAGAGATGAGAAACTCTATGCCAAGCTTAGCAAGTGTGAGTTTTAGCTCAATGAAGTGTCTTTTCTAGGACACATAGCTTCAGCTGATGGATTAGAGTTGATCCTAACAAGATTAAGGCCATAATAAAATGGAAGCCACCTAGGAATACTATAAAGATCAAAAGTTTTTTGGGTTTAATAGGTTATTACAGGTAGTTTGTCAAGGGGTTTTCTCTTATTGCTGCCCTTATAACATGTCTTTTGAAAAAGAATGCCAAGTTTTTTGTGGGATGACAAGTGTCAAAAGAGTTTTGACAAGTTGAAAAGTATGTTGATAGATACTCTAATCTTAGTTTAGCCAGTAATAGGGAAGGATTTCATGATCTACAGTTATGCTTCATTAAATGGGTCAGGATGTGTGTTTATGCAAGAAGGCAAAGTTATTGCCTATACTTTGAGATTGCTAAAGCATTATAGGAAGAACATCTGACCCATGATTTGGAGCTTGCAACTATAGTGTTTGCTCTTAAGATATGGAGGCACTATTTATATGGGGAAAAGTGTTATGTCTACTCTGATCACAAGAGCTTGAACTATATTTCCACTCAAAAGGAGTTGAATTTGAGGCAAAGAAAATAGATGGAGTTAATAAAGGACTATGATCACCTTATTAACTATCGTCTAATGAAAACCAACATGGTGGTAGATGCTCTTAGCAGGAAGTTTATATTGGCCTTGAGAACCATGAATGCTAATTTAAAGTTGATGGATGATAGAGGATTGTTTATAGTACTATAGACCAAGCCAAGCTTATTATAATAAATTAAAGAAGCTTAAAAGGATGATCACAGGCTTATAAATGTCATTAGTATGATTTAAGAGGGGAAGCCTACTGAGAATAAGATCAAGAATGATTGTTATTTGTATTATCATGACCATCTATGCATACCTGATGTTAAAGATCTGAATAAGCAGATTTTGCAAGAAGCCCATAATGCACCTTATGCTATGCATCTTAGTAGTACCAAGATGTATTAAGATTTAAAGATAGATTATTGGTGGCCAAGCATGAATAGAGGTGTAGCTGAGTTTGTGACCAAATGCCTTACTTGTCAGTAAGTTAAGGTCGAGCATTAAGTTCCATCTAGATTGCTTCATCTTATAGCAATACCAAAATGGAAGTGGGATAGAGTCATCATATATTTTGTAGTTGGGCTATTGATGACAAGAAGTAAGTGTGATTTAGTGTGGGCAGTGGTTGACATATTGACTAAGTTAGCACACTTTATACTTGTAAGAATGAATCTCCTTAGAGAAGCTAGCAGAGTTATATATTAATGAGATTGTCCAATTGTATGGTATGACGTCCTCTATTATTTCTAATTAAGAACCCATATTTACATTAAGGTTTTGGAAAAAGCTCTATAATGCTTTAGGTACTTGACTCTATTTTAGCATGGAATTTCACCCATAAATGGATGGCCAATCAAAAAGAATCGTTCAGGTTCTTGAAAACATGTTGAGAGGCTGTGCCATTGAGTTTAAAGGAAGTTAGGACTGTTATCTTTCTTTGGCAGAGTTTGCTAACAACAACAATTATCAAGTAAGCCTAGGCATGGCTCTTTATGAATCTTTATTTAAGAAAAAATGCATAACTCTATTGTGTTGGAGCGAGCTAATTGAGAATAAACTTATGGGGCTAGATTTGATTGAGGATGCAGAAGAGAAAGTAAAGATTATTTGAGATAGGCTTAAGGCTGCTTCAAATAGATAGAAGTCATATACAGATCTAAAGATAAAAGATATTTAGTATGAAGTAGGAGACAATGTGTTTCTCTAAGTATCTTTATGGAAAAAGGTGTTGAGATTTGGCAAGAAGGGTAAGCAAAGTCCATAGTTTATTAGCCCATACGAGATAACTGAACATATGAGACTAATGGCTTACAGACTAGCTTTACCTCTTGAGCTATAGCAAATACGTGATGTCTTTCATGTATCTATGCTTAGGAGATATAGATCGAATCCATCACATGTGTTATCAATTGAAGCAATGGAGATACAACTTAACTTATCTTATGAAGAAGAGCTAGTGAGAATCTTAGCTTAAGAGGTTAAGGAGTTACAAAACCAAAATGGAACCTTTGGTGAAGGTACTATTGCGACATCATAATATGGAATAAGCAACTTGAGAGAGTGAAGCTTAGATGAGGGAGCAATATATGTAACTATTTGAATCAAGAAATTTCAAGGACAAAATTTCTTTCAAGAGAGGAAGAAATATAATGCCCAAAAATCCCATTGTTATAAATAGCACTTCTTAGGATGTAAATAATGTTTCTCGATACCTGAGTTACACTAATCCTACTAAATGGAAGTATTATATTAATATAATTTTGGGTAAATTTTGGAGTGAAAATAAAGTCGTTTAGATGGTTAAAAGTGACAGTTAAGATTTTACGGTAGTGTCATATAAATAATGACCTAGTTTTAACTGAATCTTAAAATATTCAATATTTGCTCAAAAAATTCTAGTATCAATACAACTTGATACTTAAATATTCCAAATAGTCTATTGGCATTATAATTGAAATTTTTAAATATCAGGAAATATTTTTCGTAAAATCGAGAAAAGATAAAGGTATGTTTTATTTCTCAATTTTTGAGCACAGGTTTCTAGAGGTTGATGGGTCTTCATGGCATGATTTTATGGGATGTTTTTAATATTGATTAAGGGTTAATTAAAGGTTGAAAAGAAGGGAAATAGGGAGGAAAAAATGAGGACCATTTGATTAAGTTTTGAGAGATCCTAACCATTGAGCAATTTAACCAAGTCAAAGGTCAAATAAATGGCTTAAAATGGATCAAAAGAGGAATAGTGTGGTAGCCATCCTCCTATCTCCCTCCTTATGCTGATGCCATTGAAAGAGAACAAAATTTTCATTTATTTTTCCTCCTCCTCCTTTCTAGCCCCAAATTCTCTCATCCAAACCATAGATTAACACCTCTATAACCATTAGACCTCTAATCAAGAAAGAAATGAAAAAGATTATGGTGGATTTGTGAGTTTTAATAAGGGAGTAAATAGTGACTAATTTTTGATTAGGTATGATTTTTTGGGTTTTAACATTTTTCCTATGTCTATGGGTGGCTAAGAAGATGTATTTATGGTTTTTAGAATGATATTAGATTTATTTTTAATTTTTCTAAGTTTATGTTATTATGTGTGTAGAGAAAAAAATAGCTTAGTAGAACAAAAGGGAACGAGAAGGCTTAAGCAAGCATTTGTGGTGTATTTTGACCCATTTGTAAGTGTATTCAAGTTAACATATGATTTTAATTATGATATTAGCATATAAAGTGTGTGTATGTTGATATGTGTAATATGTTAGTTAGAGAAATTGGTGAAATTTCATAAATTACTATTATGTTTAGTTATTAATGATGGTTAATTAAAGGAATTGATGATACTTGTATGCTTGATGTCTTTTGCTAAGTGAGGACGAATTCCTATTGGTGAGGGATAGGCTTGGTTGTGGCTTATAATGTAACAAATTATGACTTTATTATGATTAAGATGATGATGTGAAAATGTGATTGTGATAAGTATGACATTGTTAACATTATTGGTAGGCAATGTCATTATGAGGTGGCATACCATTCATAGAGGATTATTGAGATGAAATTGCCTCATGAGATAGCCTAATGAGGATATATGACCTTAAATGGTATATGAGAAATGTAGTATGCTTAAATTGCCAAACTATGTCTTAATTTCTATTCTTAAGGTATAATGTGAATTTGATTAATGTATATAATGTATTGATCAATATGGATAAAGTATGGAAATTTTAGCTCATGCAGAGCTAAATTAAGTTAAAGAATGTATTTGATGACTACTTATGTGACAAACCTTACTGGATTCCTAAAGAAACCTAATAAGCAGTGCACTTCTCGCCAGGTCACCCATCCTAAAATTTCCCCTATGGTCACTTATTTAACTTCTACCAATTTCACTCTAGATCATTCTATCTGACTCTAAAATCACTCTAGTTAGTTCCTATAATCCCTTTAGGTTAGAATAAATCTTACTTAGTCATTACAAAGGAAATCTGATTACACTTAGGTATCCCCTAAAAATCTGACAGCATAACGGCTGCTCGTGTTATATCCCTAAAATTGTGTTAAGCCTATTTAACACTTCTATAAACAATTCACAACACCTAGACCTATATGGTCCCCCATTCTTAGCCTATCATCTCATCTAACACATATCTAGCTTAAGCCTCAGGCCACAAATAAAACATGTATAAATATAAAGCCTCAGGCTCACATCAGCATCAACCTCACATATAATCATACATTCACCAAAGAACATATATAAATACTTTATTTACATCAGCAAGTTATAATTACTTAATTTACATTACATGTCCACAACTTATATACAAGTTCTGCCTAACTCCCACCTAAGTACATGATACCCAAACGATACAATAATTACTTCCAATGTAGAAGTAAATTAAGTTAAGGAATGTATTTAATGACTACTTGTGTAGTTAAGTACCTTTTATTGCCGTGAGTAAGAAATATGTAGTATGTATAATTATGAGTATGTTTTGGGCCTATTTTTATGAAGGGCATAATGATATAAACAAGGCTTTCATGTTTATATTGTATAGATATGGCCGAATGGCCTAGAAAGATGAGTTTGTGCTTAAAGTACACATTAAATAGGTATGAACAAGTATATGAACAAGATATTGTGATTTTGGATTCTATGTGCATATAAGTGACGTAATGTGGTTAAACACAATTATGAGCATAAATAATTATAACATTACTTAAAAATTTAATTGATGAAGGTGAAATAATTTAAATACAATAATGCCCTATACAATTAGATAACCTAGACTGGATAGGTTGATCGGTCAACTAGAAAGATATAACAGTTGCCAGGTACCCTCAAGTAAAACATTTGGCCTTTAGGCAATAATATTTGGCCTTCGAGTAACCATATTTGGCCTTTGGGCAATTATGTTTGGCCTTTGAGCAACTATATTTGGCCTTCGATCAATCATGTCAGCCTTTGGGCAACATGCAGGCCTTCAGGCACCATTAGTCTCATTATCCAATTTTGGTCTATTGTCTTTTAGCTATTAGCATAATTAAGCACTCTATCAAGTAATTAAGATTGATATAAATTAAAACTAATTAACATAAATGCTAAAGCCAAGTTTAATAAGGCGATTGACATTTGTATTTATGCATGAGAAATCCTTTTTGGTTTTTATAAATTATTGTTGCAATGCTTGTGTCTAATTATAGTGCATTGTACATAATCATATTATGATATAAATTCTATGTGATTAATGCTTTTTCATTATATGCATGAGAGCATACATACGTCAAATTGAATACACCACTAAGCAATTAGCTTAGTGCATCATTTTGTTTTATGATGTATAGGTTAAAGAAATAAGATTAGAGTCAATGCCTCAATATTAGCAAGTGATCAAGAGAACATTCTTTTGGTATTTTACTTTTCTTTTGTATAACTAATTATGTACTCATATAGAGGCACTTTTGCATAATTGAGGCATTAGGCCTAATCTATAATGTAAATGTTTTTGTAACCTACTAATAGTATATAATAACTTGTTTATATAAGTATGTTTGGTAATACATGACTTGTATGATATCTCTTTCTTATGTTTGCTTGATGAATATGGAGTTTGAGTTGGTTTAGTTAAGTTAGAGGGTTAGATAAACCTAGATTATAACATCTCTATTAGAAAACTAATTAGGATCTAGTAGAGGGATTATTGTGCTAGGCTTAAGCTTAAAGGAATTTAATTCT
The DNA here is from genome assembly GCA_948208565.1 of Hura crepitans. Classification (NCBI taxonomy): domain Eukaryota; kingdom Viridiplantae; phylum Streptophyta; class Magnoliopsida; order Malpighiales; family Euphorbiaceae; genus Hura; species Hura crepitans. The sequence goes on from CANXYI010060143.1 coordinate 11,950, forward strand.
ATCAATGAAAAACATGTATAACCTCTACCTATGTATATGGCACATGATTTTCACCTATTAAGAAAATGCTATCGACAACTAGTGCAACCTAACCACTAGGCAAATAATACTTCAATATTTCAATTCCCATACTTACTAATAACTCAAGGATATAACTAAAGGCACTTCTTTAAAGGAAGATGTCAATCACGGCTTACCCTGTCCGATGCCAACATCTGGCCACCTACTGACAGGCAATCATCTCGTTTCGACTTAGACACATCTATACATCTTAACACATAAGACCTTCATGATTCATCTCATTTAAAGTATAAATTACATACAAATAGCCTTACACATAGAACCTAAGTTACCCTATATACCTCTCTTTCTTTCCATTGTCTGTACATGCCTTTCTATATACTAGATACATTTAATAAGAAGAAATTATTTATACACTTCAAAATCTCTGACTGTTTGGAATCTTGATGCTTGCCTCTGTGATGCTGGTCTGAACTATACTTTTACTTGTTGTCTTCTAATCTCTGTAACATATG
>CANXYI010060231.1:0-10154 GCA_948208565.1 Hura crepitans
GTCCAGTGACATTTTTGGTTTAGGTATTAGTCAAATGGACAGTTATAGGTCATTGCGGCAAGTGTCCAATAGGCTTTCGAGGTTCATTTCTCAGCCTTTTTCAATGTAGTTTTCAACATTATTCACATTAAGTTTATAGGCCCTAAGCCAACCAATCATAGGCCATTTCCAATGCGAAAACATGGCTTAAAATGCCATTACATTCAATTTCAAGGTATAGCCCTTAAAAGTTCACAACTATGAACACATTATTCATTTACAAGTTATAGCCCATATAGGCAATTAGGAGCCACTTTTTATACCTTATTTCTAGCCAAGTTTTAAGGTCATTTGCAATTCATGTTTCATGTCATTTCAAGGTATACATGTTACTTTATTTTATCCCAAAGTAACTAAGCTAGACGTGCTATCATCATCATACTCATCATTCCTCACATTGTACACATACATCAACATTTTCATGCCTTTTTAAAGTAGTAAAAACCCATGGCATGTCTCAGCCATAGCTAGTTTTCTATGCATCCATGCATTGATCAATCTTACAGCATGTCATATCAAGCATTCATATATCCTACGCCTAATGTACATGTATTGCCAACCTCAAACATAACTTAGGCTCACTAAAAAAAGCCATACATATCCACAAGCTTGACATAAGCTTTTGGCTACACATTCCTTTCATGCCAAACATGTATATTACATTGTATCTCTTATAGGCACCAAATTTGCCCATATAGCATGGTTGCCCAACTTTTTAAGCCATGTATACCTTTCAGCCACTAAAGGGAACTATTGTTAATACCTCTAATTTAACATTTCTTCTCACATATATCTCTTGCACATTAATAGGATAATATATATCCACACATGTATGCTTTATACTACATATGCCATACTAATGTACAAGCCATATATGTCTTGGCTACATACACATTTCATGCGAAATTTATACACTTCTACCAATTTCCAAAGGATACCCTTACACATTCACTCACAAGCCATTAATTCATGCTTTACACTTCATAAGCACATTTCATTCCTCTTAGACACCTTTCGGCCAACCTCACAATCAAGATGGATTTTAATTGCTTTCACCAATCAACCATTCACACTACCTAAACAACATTCAATTTAGAACCACAACATGTTAACTACATCCTACCTAAGTTTAACACCTTATGGCATGCTTGAAGACTAAAGTTCAACTGTCAAACTTAAGAGACACAAGGTAAATGCTGGAATTCACATACCTTTTAAAAGAAAGCCAATTTGCACCCTTTTCCTTAGAGAAACCTTCAAACCATGATTTCTAGCTCCTTTCACAGAAACTTCCTCCCTTGTCTTCAAGCCCTCTTTTACATGAATTCACCTCCAAAACCATTTAAACACATTTTCTTAAGTCTTATTCAGCATGGACATTCAAATTCACCCATAAATTCCCCAAGAAACCCATGAGAACTCACCTTGAATGCTTTGCTGCCCCTGTTGGAACCTTGCTAACCTTGTCACCTTTGATGAATTTCAATTAATTCATGGGAATTCCTTTTCTAGAAATTTTTTCTCTAGAATTTCATTAACATGTGGTAGTGAATTTTGGTGGATTTTTTCTCTGAAACAGAATGAGGAAGACTATGAAAATAACCTCCTTTCCTTTAGGTGGCATCAATTCTAATAGCTTGAAAGAAGGAGGAAAGTCTTTTTTGTGAGTGGATTCTTCCACTTGTCAAGTGGCCTTGCCACTTGGCATGGGCCCCTCACCAGTTGGCCATGTATGGGTGGGTCCCACAGCCACCCGAGCCATCCAAAAATGACTCGATTTTTTTTGAAAACTTTAAAAATTCACACGGACCTCTAAAAATTACACGATTTGTTTTAAAATTTATATTTTAATCCCCTCTACCTATTTGTAAATTTTTGTGGCCAAATTTCATCGATAGGGCAGTTTTCATACTACTTCGATTTGTATGCCAACCTAAAAAATTATGAGAATTTGCAAACGGCCTCTGATTTCAAAATTCTTTCACCAGTGGACTCTGTGTAATTTTTAAGCTTTAGGGTCTTCTATTTTTGGGTCTGTCCAGGCACATCCCGAGTCAATCCTGGCTTAAAAAATTTTTATTTCACTAAGGGGTAGCTTACAGTCCGAAATGACTTGTTGGTTTTGCTATTTTCATCAGGTTAAAGCCTTTCAAAGTTTTCTGATTAGTGTCACTACTTCTGTTTGTAAGCTAGTGACCCAGCACCCTTAGCACACTTCTCGGGACTAGTGGCACTGTTCACAAAGACTCGGAGCATGAGCTTTACATTTCTTCCCCTCTTAAGAAAATTTCATCCTTGAAATTTCCTTGAGTAATTAAGGAAGGGTACTGAGCCTTCATCAACTTTACTGACTCTTAGGTAACTTTTTTTTTGTATTTTGGTACCTCCATAGCATTGTAACAGTGGTATGGACTCATCTCTCAACTATCTCATTTCATGAGTCATACCTTATACCACTTTCTCTTCATAACTTAAGTTCGGCTGTACCTCAATGGCTATTATCGAAGTCATATGTACCTGGTCCTATCTATACCCCCTGAGCATAAAAACACTATATATTTGTTGTAGCTCAGGTAGTAGTACCAAACTATATGCTAGAGGTCTGACCCTATCAACACTTTTATAGGGTCTACTGAACCTTGGACTCAATTTCCCTTTTTCCCGGACCACTGCTCCCTTCTCCCCAGAGAAACCTCCTGAACACTTTTTCTTCAACTGTATATTCTATAACTCTTTATTTTAGGGACAGTTGCCTTTAACCTAGCTCTAGTTAAATCTATTTTAGAGATCTTTTTCCCTCCAACTTTACTCCAACACAAAATAGTCCTGCATTATCTACGATACAATGTCTTATATAGGTCCATCCCTAACTAGATTGGTAATTATTATCATAGGTAACCTCTGCCAAAAGCACAAACACATATATATATATAGATCCCAACTATCCATAGGGGTAATAATACCATCTCACAACATATTATCAGATATCCATATCACTCTTTCTGACTGTTTGTTAGACTGAGGATGAAAAATTGTGTTATAAATCATACTGGTGCCTAAAGCTACTTGTAGCTTCTTCCAAAATTTAGAAGTAACATAAAGATCCCTGCTAAAAGTGACAACCACTAGCACATCATGAAATTTGGCTATCTCATCACGTATAGTCTAACTAACCTCTCTAAGGACTAATCCATCCTGGCCGGGTAGCTTGAACTGTCTTATCCATTTGTTACAATGACCCATGCAACCCCGCATATACCTCTAGTCAAAGGGAACCCATCACATAACCCATGGTTAACTTTCCTCCTTCTCGCTTTAGTATTGCTGTAAGATGCAACAATCTAGTAGGAACTTGATGCTTAGCTTCCACTTGCTGGCATGTCAACACTTGGCATCATATTCTGCCATATCTCTTTTCATATCAGGCTATCAATAATAAAATTTCCAGTTCAAACTCTCCTCTTCTATTGGACTTCGTGATCTATTATCTAACATTTGGCTTTATCTGTAACCCAACTAGCACAACATTTCTTGAAGTGTACTATAATTATCATTCATACTTTTCAGGGTTATCATAAATTTCCTATTCATTGTATCTACTATCACATTAACTTTTCTTGGTTGGTAGTCAATCAGGCTACCACAATTCTTGATCAACTTTAACCAACTTTTCTATCTCAGGTTCAACTCTTCCTGAGTAAGGAGATATTTCATGCACTTATGATCTGTGTATATATGTAGCACTTTTCTTCATATAGATAGTGCCTTCATAATTTCAACATAACCACAATAGCAGTTAGCCCTAAATCATGTGTAAGAATATTCCTCTCAGGTGGCTTCAACTGCCTTAAAGTATAAGCTACTACCTTTTATCTTGTATCAACACACATCCTTACCATTCAGTAAAACATCACTATACACAACATAGCCCTTACCTTGTTCAAATTGAATTAGGATAAGAATCTTTGTTAGCATCTTCTTCAATTGCTCATAATTAGCTTGACACTTATTGTTTCAGTCAAATTTCACATATTATTCTAACCCATCAAGTTAAAAGAGTGGCAGTATTAGAAATCCTCTTACAAGTCCTTTGTAATCTCAACTAAACCCAAAAAATTCCTCATCTCAGTTACATTCACAGGTGGTTTCCATTCCTAGCACTGCCTTTACCTGACTGGGATCATCTCTGATCCTTTTTGCTGGAACTATACAACCCAAGGAAGAAACTTTACTTAGCCAAAACCCATACTTACTAAGCTTGACACATAAATGTCTCCCTTTTAGGGTTTGTAACATAACCCTTAAGTGCTATTCATACTCTTTCTAGTTTTTAGAGTACACTATAATGTCATCTATGAATACTACCACCACCTATCAACATAAGATTTTAAAAGCTCTATTCATTAAGTTCCATAGAAACTGCTGGGTATTGGTGCGTCCCAATGGCACCAATAAGAATTTTGAATGCCCGTACCAATTTTTGAAGGCAGTTTTAGAAACATCAGCTTCCTTAGTCCTCAGCTGATAGTATCTAGATCTCAAACCCATTTTGGAAATATACTAGCCCCTTTCACATGATAAAAAGGATCATCCATCCTAGCAATAGATACTTATTTTTTATAGTCATTTAGTTCAACTGTCTATAGAACAATACATAACCCGAGTTACCTACCTTCTTTTCTTGCAAACTACATAGGTACTCCCCAAGGCATTACATTGGGTCTGATAAACCCTTATTCAACCATTCTTACAACTATAATCTCAATTGTTTTATTTCAACATATATCATTCTATAAAGAACAATAAGTACTGGAGCAATACCAGTATACACCTTTATTTCAACTCTTGTTCCCTTTGAGGTAGTAAGCCTAGTAGCTCATCAAGAATGCATTAAAAACTTAGCTACAACTAGAATATATGCCAGATCAATGTTAAGACATTGAAATTAATAGTATAGGCCAAATGTGCCTCACTCCTTTTGAAGGAGTTGTTATATTCTTAATAGCAAAAATAAGATTGTCCAGAAGGTTCTTCTCACCATCCACTATCACTATTAGTCCTTGTATAATTTAGAGGGTCAACTCTCTATGTTTACAATCAGTCATAGCCTAATACTTAGCAAGCTAATCCATCCAGGGATTACATCAAACTCATCAGGATGTAACTTGGTCAAATTAGCAACAAACTATGCCCCTAAATCACTAGAGGGCATCTTTTATACACCCTGTTCATAATCACACATTGCCCCATAGGGTTACTATCTCTAATGTTTGTATTAATATGCTCAGGCTCTATCTACCTATTCTGTGCTTGTGTAATACATACACATAAAGGCATTAAATCAGGGTCTATTAAAGCTAAGGCTATACATTGGGTAAATACCATACCAATTATACCATCTAGTGCTACAACCTCTTTTCTAGTTCTCTTTGCACATTGCTTGGCTGAAGCATAAGTCTTAATTCTAGTACCCTGACTAGCACTAGACTGCTCTCTTTTAATTTACCTCTACCCCTACTTTTGAGGTGCCATATTAGGTATTTGTATCTGAGTACCTTCTACCTGTCCCTAAAGACACTCTCTCTATAGTGGTCTTTAACTCCATAATAGAGGCATTCTCCTCTCTTGCCTTCTCTGCACTGCTCTCAGTGCCTTGTCTGATAAATGCCATATATAGGTGGTCCACTCTAGCTACCCCCCTGTACAAGGAGTACTATCGACCTGAGGAGGCAATAGAGGTCTACCAGTAGAAGCCTGGCCTGATCGTCTGTGTCTATATCATTGACCCTATATTCAATCTTGTCAAGAATCTCTTACATTCTCTACACATCCCTAGAAATAATTTCCTCAAAATACTTTAGGGACTTAGAAAGATCTTTTCATGTACTACTTCCCCATGTACCATGACAAGAATTACTCCTGCTTGCTATCAATTAGTCACTTGTAGCTATGGCAGCTGAGCAACATTACTAGTTTTAGTTGCTGATACATAACCTGCTCCCTGTATAACTTATGGTTACAAAACCAATTGGTTCCTTAGCCCCTCCTTCAAGTAACTTAATCAGTCATTTCTATATTATAGAAGACTTTTCCTTTTCAGCCTTAGGCAGTATAACAATTTAGCAAAATTTAAAACTCAGACATTTGCACTCATATACTTAACCTAAGAACATTAACCTATGCTTTAATACCACAAAATGTAACACCCTCTACTGGATTCCCACAGGAACCTAATAAGTGGTGCACTTCCTGTCAGGTCACCTATTTAGAAATTTCCCCATGTTCATTCATTTAACTTTTACTTATACCACACTGGACAACTCTAACTAACTCTAAAATCATTTAGGTCAGTTCCTATAATCCAGATAAGTTTGTATCATCATGTTTCAACCATTATAGAAAGAATCTAACTTAATCGGTATCATTTAAAAATTTAGCAGCATAGCGGCTGCCTTGGTCACTACCCAAAAATACAAATTTTTGCCTGTAAGCAATTTAATATTATATATCACCTCTCCTGGACCTTTCTACTCCCCTAATTATAATCTTATCCACATTTTTTTATCACACAGTAATCATAGGCCTCAAGCCACAATAAAGCATACAAAGCCTCAGGCTCACAAACACACAACACAAAGCACATATATATAAGAGAAAATATCTCTTGATTAATTACATCATAGTCTGATATATATAAATACTACCCTATGCCCCTTATATACATCACACCCATTTTCCCCACCTAAGTACATAGAGTGCAAAATCTACTCTGTATACATGATCCACCTTCTCAATGTGATCTCTGAACTTCGTTGCACGCTTTTAAGGTGATGACCCTGTTCTGGGTACCTACGCATCGAAACAGGTACACTGAGTATAAAAACTCAGTGGTGAATTTAAACATTTAAAAACATGTCCAAAGGTTAATTCATATATTATACTTCAATTTGGTCTTATACTAATATCCCAGTTTAGTTAAAAAAACTAGCATGCATAATTACTATTTTACCCCTAAGGTATTTCTGCCTGTAATTATCCAATTAATTTATCACAAGCCATGTAATTTATGCCTTTAGTTGTTATAAGTTATTTTATGCATATACTACACCATTTTAAGCAATTATTCATTATCAGTGCAAAATTACTAAAAGGTCCTTATATCCAGCTTCACAGTCAGATATGAATTTATTATTCTTATTTAATTATCTTAATTGGCCCAACTCCAGAGACATCCCTAACAGACACTAGATCTAGAGGGAAAATAAACTGGTACAATGGTCTCCATTCTGGACCTATGCCATTGCACCGACATCTGTGCTATAATAGAGATCAGCCGATGACCTGTCCAAACATAATTAAATAATATCTATGTGACATAATAGAGATCAACTTGTAGGCTTCTCTAGCCACAAATAAACATTATCAGAAATGTGACATAATGGTGATCAGCCAGTAGGCCTCCCCAGCCACAAATAAAATCTCACCATCTAGGTGACATAATAGAGATCAGCCCGTAGGCCTTTCTAACACTAATAGAATTTACTGCTTGAACATCAGATAACTAGCAGCTACAAAACCCTAAGTTGACCGGTCAACCTATCCAGTGTGTGTCTAACTATTAGGCCAAGTAACTCATTTTAAGTCCACTTATTAATCAATAGTGTTCTTATAATATTTAAGTTACAATGACAGACAACTATAAATTTTATTACACAGTATATTTTTTAGCTAGTCTGATATAGCCACATTTTGGCTCTGTCGGGTAAAAACCCCAAATTAATTTTAAGTTTTGCTATTACCAAAATTCAAGGTTTAATATGTTATGATTCATCATAGCATTAATACTCAGGAAATTAACACTTTCTGTCTAGTGACATTTTTGGTTTAGGTATTGGTCAAATAGACAGTTACAGGTCATTGTAGCAAGTGTTCAATAGGCTTTCGAGGTTAATTTCTCAGCCTTTTTCTATACAGTTTTCAACATTATTCACATTAATTTTATAGGCCCTAAGCCAACCAATCATAGGCCATTTCTAATGCCAAAATATGGCTTAAAATGCCATTACATTCAATTTTAAGGTATAGCCTCAAAGGCTTACAAATATGAACACATTATTCATTTACAATTCATAGCCCATATAGGCAATTAGGAGCCACTTTTTACACCTTATTTTTGGCCAAGTTTTTGAGATCATTTACAAGTCATGTTTCATGCAATTTCTTGATTACATTTCATGCCATTTTAAGGTAAACATGTTACTTTATTTTATGCCATAGTAACTAAGCTAGACATGCTATCATCATTATACTTATCATTCCTCACATTATACCCCTACATTAACATTTTCATACCTTTTTAAGGTAGGAAAAACCTATGGCATGTCTCAGCCATATCTAGTTTCCATGAATCCGTGCATTGATCAATCTTATTGCATCTCATATCATGTATTCGTATGTCCTATGCCTAATGTACATGTATTGCCAACCTCAAACATAACTTAGGCTAACTAAAATAAGCCATACAAATCCACAAGCTTGACACCAGCTCTCAACTATGCATACCTTTCATGCCAAACATGCATATTACATTATACCTCCTATAGGCACCAAATTTGCCCACATAGCATACCTGCCCAACTTTCTAAGCTTATTATACCTTTCGGCCACTGAAGGGAACTATTACTAATGCCTATAATTTAACATTTCTTCTCACACATATCTCTTGCACATCAATAGTCTAACATATATCCATATATGTATGCTTTACACTACATATATCATACCAATGTACAAGCCATATATGCCTCGGCTACGTACATATTTCATACTAAATACATACACTTCTATCAATTTCTAAAGGATACCATTACACATTCATTCACAAGCCATTAATCCATGCTTTACACTCTATAAGCATATTTCATTCCTTTTAGACACCTTTTGGCCAACCTCAAAATGAACATGGATTTTAATTGTTTTCACAATCACCCATTCACACTACCTAATCAACATTCAATTTAGAACCATAAAACATGTTAACTAAATCCTACCCAAGTTCAACACCCTATGGCATGCTTGAAGGCTAAAGTTTAACCATGAAACTTAAGAGACACAAGGTAAATGCTAGAATTCACATACCTTTTAAAAGAAATCCAATTTACACCTATTTTCCTTAAAGAACCTTCAATCAATGATTTTTAGCTCTTTCCACGGGAACTTCCTCCCTTGTCTTCAAGCTATTTTCTCCATGAATTCACCTTCAATGCTTTGCTGCCCCTACTGGAACCTTGCTGACCTTGCCACCTTTGAAGAATTTTAACTAATTCATGGGAATTCCTTTTCCAAATTTTTTTCTCTAGAATTTCATTAACATACGGTAGCAAATTTTTGTTGGTTTTTTTCTCTGAAACAGAATGAGGAAGGCCATGAAAATAACCTCCTTTCTTTCTGGTGGCGTTTATTCTAGTAACTTAGAGGAAGGGAGTAAATGCTTCTTTATAAGTGGATTCTTCCACTTGTCAAGTGGCCTTGCAACTTGGCATGGGCCCCTCACTAGCTGGCCATGTGTTGGTGGGTCCCACAGCCACTTGTGCTATCCCGAAATGGCACAATTTTTTAGAAAACTTCAAAAATTCACCAAAATTCACAAAGATTTCTAAAAATTAAACCATTTGTTTCAAAATTCATATTTTATTCCCTTCTACCTGCTGGTAAATTTTTATGGCCAAATTCAATTGATAAGGCAGTTTTCAAACTACCTCAATTTTGCATGAAAACCTTAGAAATTACGAGAATTTGCAAATGACCTCCGATTTCAAAAATTCTTTCACCAGTGGACTTAATGTATTTTTTAAGTTTTGAGGTCTGCTATTTTTGAGTCCGTCCGGACACATCTCGGGTCAATCCCAGCCTAAAAAATTTTTATTCCACTAAAGGGTCACTTACTATCTGAAATGAATTGTTGGTTCTACTAAGATTTTAAAATTTGCTCTTTTCATCATATTAAAGCCTCTCAAAGTTTTTTGATCAGTGTCACTACCTCGATTTGTTTACAAGTGACTCGACACCCTGGGTGCACTTTTTGAGCCTAGTGGCACTGTTCACAGAGATTTAAA
>CANXYI010060374.1:0-12114 GCA_948208565.1 Hura crepitans
TATATATATATATATATTGTTAGAATTAATTTTGGAGTTGTATTGGATTTATTGTGAATTTTCTAAATTTGTGCTTATAATGTGTGTAGAAAAGGAAGAAGCTAGTAGAGCAAAAGGGAAGAAGTAGGCTTGAGCAAGCCATTGTGGTGTATTTTGACCTATTTATAAGTGTATTCAAGTTAGCATATGCATTTTATTATGTTGTTGGCATACAAAGTGTGTATATTGATGTGTAAATTGCTAATTAGTGTAAATTAGGGGAATTATGTATTGGTTATAATGTTTGATCATGAATAATTGCTTAAATGTATGATTTGATAATATTTTAAGTGCTTGAGGTGTTTTATTAAGTGTGGCCGAATGCCTCTTAGTGAAGGATGTATATGATTATGGCTTATAATGCAACAAAAAATGCTTATGCAATTAATGTAAAAGATAATGACATAGAATGTGACTTATGCTATATATGTATATGTTAATTATTGTGGGTAGGCCATAATGTTTTTAGATGACCAAAATCTCTGTAAGGCCATGACTAAATGTTTTTTCTACATGAGATGGCTTAATAAGGATGTGTAGGAGCATTATGTGACATATAACCATTATATAGGCTTTAATTACTTAAATGATAATAAAAATGTCATATTTTCAATGCTTAGTGTATTATGTGAATTTGATTGATAGAAATGGTATATTACCCAGTATGGTTAAAGTATGTGAAACCAAGCTTAAGAGTTAGTTATTTGTGTATAAGAATGCATTTGATGTCTACTTGAGTAGTTGAGTATCGTTTATGTCATTAATTATAACACCCTTTATTGGTCCAATCATCATACCTGACTAAGATGTACGTACATAACATGTTATCCAACCTCAACTTATACTTCAATGTTATTTAAAACATTTTATTGAGTATGAAAACACATACTAAAATAGTTTCTAAAAATTCTTTTCAAAACTAAGTTACTTATTCAAAATTAGGAATCCTTATGTCAAAATTTCAACAGTATAAGGGCTGTACCAAGCGCTATTCAAAATATTGAACAATAACCTATAAGCAAGAAAAGCACTTCTATAAATTTTTCCCATTCATTCCATAACTCCATAATCTATCTTATCACTCTAAACATCATTCAATAGTACACAGTCTCAACCTCTGAAAGAGATGTTAGTCATGCATAGTCTCAACCTCAGAAAGAGATGTAGTCATGCATTCATCAACTTAAAAACTTTTTAAAATATAAGTACAAACCATTTACAACTTATAAAATACAAAACACTATGGCTTAGGCCTAAGACTAAATACATCCAACATAAGAGTGCATTTTTCTATTGTCTATACATTTCATAACTTAATTGCAACAGCAAAATATACCAAAATAAATATCCTTCTCTTGTTGATCTGGATGTCCTGAGGCTTGGGCTCAATTGTTCTCTTTACCTACACATTGCAAACAAAGCAATACGCTAAGCAAATTGCTTAGTGGTGTAATCGAAATAATTATTGCATGTAGTCATTTATGCATATTCATGCTAATATTATATATTGGTATCTAACACCATTACAACAAATATAACATAATTCATGCCATATGTGTGTACACCATTTAATATGAAAGAATCAGCATGCTTAAAAGCATCATAATATATGCATACCACTCATGAGCACAAATAGTGCAAATATTATTTTACACTTATAAGCACATTTATAAGCCAATCATAAGTTAAATAATGATATTATTTTATTCTTATCAATATTTATTTTTTCACTTAATTAAAATTATGTAGTGTGTAATTTTATCAAGTTTATTCTAATTAAGAGTATACAATTATTTTTATATTGCCCATGTTAATGAGAACATAAGACCTATAGATAATGGGATCATCCTATACAGTGGCCCCGTAAGACCTAAACAGCTGTTGCACCAATGTAGACCGATGCAGTGGCCTTGTGGGACCTAAACGGTGGTTGCATCACCCATATAGAAATCCAAAATCATCAAGATAGGTTTTTGGGTCAGACTATGAGTGGACCCAATGTGACACCCCCTATCGGACAACCTAAGAAATTCGATAAGTGATGCACTTCTTACCAGGTCACCCATCCTAGAATTGCACTAGTTATGCATTCTTTAACTTTTAATGGCTATTTTAAAACTTTATCAGATATTGCTTAGGTTTTTAGTTTAACACTTAAATAAGTTCATATGTGGTATAATAGATCTAGAAAACCCATTTGACAAACATAATACATGTTACAGAAAATTGGGCAGCATAACACACCATTTCACATACTCCAACCACCTTAACCACAAGTTCCATACAATATTTCTACATGCTTTATACATAAATTCTAAATAACATGCCTTTAATACATTAAATTCACTTACCTTCACTTGAAATGGAGCCTTGCTCACCCTTTGGCACCTTTATTCCCCTTGTTATACTTCACTTTTCCTTATCCCTCCATGCACGTCTCCTCCCCTTAGAAAATCCATAGAAATTCTATAAGTTCCCAAATGAAAATCTAAAATTATAGGCACTATTAGAATGGTAAAATCCTCTAGAAAATAAAAGAAAAAAGGAGGAAACACTTATATGCACAAAGTTGATTTGCAAGCACCTTTTTATGTACACATAAGGATTCGTTGAATTTCCTTGGATTTTATGAACATCTATGGCCTTCAAACCCTTTAAAAATCAATTTACAACTTATCAATGGAATTTTTGGTGGAAATTAGAGAGAGAAAAGAACTTAAGAAGCCATAAAATTAGGGGAGGAAATAAGAAAATAGCGTTGGGTGGAAGGAGAAGAAAAAAAGGTAGAAAGGTGGAAACATGAGGTGTTCATGCCAAGTGGAGGCTTAGGTGGCATAAGGAGAATATATATAGTGGTTGAGGTGGCTTGGGTGGGGACACATGTCACCTGAGCACCTTAAAAATGCTCTGTTTCAGCAAAAACTTTGGTAAATTTTAAAAATTCACTCAGACCTCCAAAAATCATTGTGTTTTTTTAAAAATCCTCAAGTAGTCCCATTTAGAGGCTTATAAAATTTCACAGTCAAATTCCCTTGAAAGGATAGTTATCTAACTACCTCGTTTTACATGTAAAACCTAAAATTAGGAAAAGATGTAAGCGACCTTAAAATTTAAAAATTCCTTCACCAATTGACTCAAGGGAATTTTTAACCTTTAGGGTATGGAATTTTTAGGTTTGTTCGGGCATATCCCGGGTCATTTCGGGCCTAAATCCATTTAAGCCTATAGCCCACTAGATTACAACCTAAAATAATTTATTAGTTCTGTTAAAATTTTGAATTAATCCATTTTCATCATTTTTAAGCCCCTCAAAGTTTCATGACTAGTACACCCTGCCTCGGGCCTTATGAAGGTGACCCAGCACTCTAGGCACACTTTTTGAGCCTCAGAGGTACTATTCATAAAGCTATAACTTATGGCTATTACACTCATAACCAACATAAAAAACTGACGTGCCTAGCAGCTGCTATCTATCCTTAGTTGATCGGTTAACCTATCCATCTCTAGGTTATTACTCATATGAGCTAATTTTTAAATTTAAAATTCATGATCATAACTTAAACTCAAATAATTCATTTTAATACTATTATCATGTCAATTTAACATAACCAGGAATATTATATCATTTCCCATATTTTGTCATTTAGCCTAAAGTCACGTGCTTTTATTATGTATATATGCCTCGCATATCCATATTATGCTTTCGTGCATATTTTATTATCTAAGTGTTTATTTCTCACTTATAAGCACATTTCATACCTATTACAACATTTCATTTTTCTCATAAACATAAACATAAACCTTTATAGGTCATTACACTTGCTCAATTACGGACATTTCATGGCCTAAATCTTTAAAACTATTTAAATGGCCATTCGGCCACAATCATATCCACACACTCATAAATTTATTTAATACAATATCAAGTTAGTCTTTTTCATCTTATAATTATTAATTCATAATACATCATTAGGTGCCATTATATGGTAATTTACACATTTATTACCATACACACATTTGTACACACAAAAGGGCTCTTTAGCCATAAACTATACACACACACACACACATGTGTACACTTAGTTCAACACCATACAACACAATTTATATCTCATAATCCTACATCTATACTCTATAATTTAATAACATTATGATATAGATTCACACATATACATCACCATATACATATTTACACACCAAAGGCTATTTGGCCACAATATGCACACACACTCATAACATATTTTCTTCCATCATACTTCATTCATGCCTAATTTATCTCATCATATAATCACCATATACAATTTAATTCTTCATTTACACGTCAAATATCCATTTATACTTATTTATACATATTTACATATATTATGTATAAATTAAAGCATGCCATAAATACAATAATTAGGTCAATTAAACAAACCTAGCATGCTCAAAATACCATACGAGGCCTGACTAAACCTTTGCCTTGTCGTTATCATAACCCTGATCTGTTTTCATAACTACCCATTATAGATTCAATTTTAGAAAAATCCTATAAAATCATATGAGATCCAAAAATTACAAATAACCACATTTTTTGACTCATGGTCACTTATAGATTAAGGGAAAAATATCAATTTTCAAAAAAATTTACCCAAACAAAAAATTGACACTATTTATCGAATTCAATTTTTGGCGATTTCCTTCTAATTTCCTTTGAAAAATCGATTAATTACACATCTAGGGATTGTGGGGAGGGTGTATGATCATTGGACGGTGGAGATTAATGGCTAAAATGGAGAATTTGCTTGAGAAAAATGGAGAAAAACTCTCCCTTAAAGCCGTCAAGTAAAGAGAGAAGATGGGTAAGGGAGTGAAATTGAAGGTTTGACCAAAATAGAAAATTTGAACATATTTATACTATTTGGAAAATTACAATTTTAATGCATTATTTAATTTTTTCCCCCATTTTAACTTCTTTTTCTCCTATTCCACCTCTCAACATCAAATTAATTATGGCCCCACATGCTCTAAAAATCGAAGGTAAAAAAATGTAAGAACTCAAATTTAAATGCCATTTTTATGCATCCCGATACACAAATAAAATACTTCTTGACCTCCAAAAATTTTGATTCTAGTGCCATAAACTTGTTAGAATTTTTTATTATTAGGTTGTATAAGCTTTAGAATTTTTTGAATAACTTTGAAAATAATTTACGGTTCAACTTTGCCTTGATCACTATTCATAAAACCCTATCGTAAAAACTTTTTTAGCATTTTTAACCAATCAAATGAATTTTAATTAATTTCAAACTTTTCCCAAAATTATTTTATGACTAATATTTTCATTTAGTAGCTTCAGTACACCCCTAGTCTCGATAGGACTATTCACCCCGGGAAAGTACTATTCATAAAAATTAAAATTTTTGGGTTGTTACAATATTTCCCCTTTTAAAATAAATGTTGTCCTCAACATTACCTGGTTCAAATAATTACGGGTATTGCTGCTGCATTTGAGCTTCTGGATCCCATATTGCTTCTTCCATCCTATGATGGTTCCAATCAACCTTTACTAGTGGAACTGTCTTATTTCTTAACTCCTTGACCTCTTTAGCTAGGATTTTAGCAGGTTCTTTTTCATATGTCAGATCTGGTCTCACTTTAACTTTGCCTATTGATAAGACATGTGTAGGGTTTGATTTGTATCTTCTAAGCATAGAAACATGGAATACATCATGGATCTACTAGAGTTCTGGTGGTAGTGCTAGTTTATAGGCCATTAGTCCCACATGTTTTGTCACTTCGTATGGCCCAATAAATCTCGGACTTAACTTCCCTTTCTTACCAAAACATAACACCTTCTTCTAAGGTGAAACCTTGAGAAATACTTTGTCCCCCACTTCAAACTCCACATCTCTTCTCTTAAGGTCAACATAAGACTTATGTCTATCTGAAGCTGCCTTTAATCTGTCCCTGATGATCTTCACTTTCTCTTCAGCATTTTTTTATTAAGTTTAGTCCCATGAGCTTGGTTTCACTGGTGTTCTACACTTTTTTCCATACAATGCCTTATAAAAAGCCATTCCTAGACTCACTTGATAACTATTGTTATAGGCGAATTCTATTAAAGACATATAGAAATCCTAGTTACCTTTGACCTTAATGGCATAACTTCTTAACATATCTTCAAGCATCCATTAAAGATGCTTCATCATAAGCATAACATCCTATATGTAATTCTTAACATCAAATCACTCAAGTATCACAAGATACTTGAATGACTCTTTCTAGTTGTACATCAATTTATGGATGAAATATCATGCTAAAACTCAATCAAGTACCCAAGGCATTGTGAAATTTCTTCCAAAACCTTAA
This sequence comes from Hura crepitans, assembly GCA_948208565.1. Classification (NCBI taxonomy): domain Eukaryota; kingdom Viridiplantae; phylum Streptophyta; class Magnoliopsida; order Malpighiales; family Euphorbiaceae; genus Hura; species Hura crepitans. Next base: position 6,391 of record CANXYI010060374.1, read on the forward strand.
AGTAAACTGTAGGTCCTGATCTGATATAATTGAAGATGGCATTCCATGCAATCTAACTATCTTATCTATATATAATTCTGCAAGCTTCTCAATGGAATAGTCCATCCTCACTAGTATAAAATGAGTTGCCTTGGTAAGATGATCCACAATAACCTATACCGAATCATGCTTATTTCTTATCATAGGCAACCCGACTATAAAGTCCATAATGACTCTATCCCATTTCTATTTTGGAATTGCTATAGGATGTAGTAAACTAGAAGGAATCTGAAGTTCTACCTTCACCTGTTGACAAGTGAGGCATCTAGTCATATATTCTAGTGCATCTCTCTTCATACCAGGCCACTAATATGACAACTTCAAATTCTAATACATCTTCGTGCTACCAATCTATTTCTTCAACTCTTTAATATCTGGGACCTAGATTCTATCGTGGTAATACAAACAACCATCATTCTTCATTTCATACTTGGTGGGCTTCCCCTTTTAAATAGCACTTATCACACTCATCAACCTATGATCATTCTTCTGACCCTCTTTAACTTGTTGCAATAGACTTGGCTTAACTTGCATCTCTACTAATAATGCATTATCATACATAAATTGAAATCTGACATTCATGGCTTTTATGGCTTCCATGAATTTTTTGCTCAAAGCATCAGCCACTACATTGGCTTTGCCAGGGTGATAATCAATCATACAATTATAATCTTTTATTAGCTCCATCCACCATCTATGTCTCAAGTTTAACTCCTTTTGTGTTAGAAGATACTTCAAACTTTTATGATCCATGTAGATGTAACACTTCTCACCATAAAGATAGTGTCTCCATATCTTCAATACAAATACTATTGCGACCAACTCTAAATTATGAGAAAGGTAGTTCTTCTCATGTGGCTTCAACTATCTATAAGCATAAGCAACCACTTTGCCTTCTTACATCAAAATACAACCTAACCTATTATGTGATGCATCACTATAAATGATGAAGTCCTTCCTAGAAACCATTTGAACTAAGATCGAAGCTTCTATCAACATTGCCTTAAGCTTGTCAAAGCTCTCTTAACATTTATCATCCCAAACAAACTTGACATCTTTCCTTAACAGATGAGCTATAGATGCTGCTATTAAAGAAAATCTCTTAACAAACCATCTATAATAACTAACCAATCCAAGGAAACTTCTGATTTCTATAATGTTCCTTAATGGCTTCCATCTTATAGCAACTTCTATCTTACTAGGATCAACTCCAATCCCTTTTGTAGAAGCAATGTGCCATAGGAAAGACACCTCACTAAGCTAAAACTCACACTTGTTGAGTTTGGCATAAAGCTTTTCTTCCCTCAAAAGTTGCAAAATTGTTCTTAGATGATGTTCATGCTCTTCTTTGCTTTTGGAATACACCAAAATGTCATCAATTAAAATAATGACAAATTGATCTAAGTATTGTCTAAAAATTCTATTCATCAAATCCATAAAAGCTATTGGAACATTGGTAAGCCTAAATGGCATTACCAAAAACTCATAGTGTCTATATCTTGTTCTGAATGATGTCTTTACCACATTAGACTCTTTTACTTTTAACTAATAACAACCAGATCTCAAGTCAATCTTGGAGAACACTCTTACACCTTTAAGCTGATAAAAAAGGTTGCCAATACATGGTAATGGATACTTATTCTTGATGGTTACTTTATTTAGTTAGTGATAATCTACACACAACTAAAGAGTACCATCCTTCTTTTTTACAAATAACACTGGTACTCCCCAAGGTGAAACACTAGGCCTGATGAAACCCATATTTAATAACTCTTGAAGCTGGATCTTTAACTCTTTTAGCTCTATTAAAGCCATTTTATAAAGAGCTATTGATATCAAAGCAGTGTCAAATAACACCTCAATGCTAAACTCGAGTTCTCATTCTAGGGCAAATTGAGCAAATCTTCTGGGAAAATATCCATGTAGTTAGATACTACTAGTATACTACTGGCATCTGGACTCTCTTTCCTTGTGTCATGCATATGTGCAAATAGGCTTGACAGCCCTTTCTCACCATCCATCTAGCTGTGACTGCCAAGATAATAGTAGATAGAAAGTTTATCCTCTTACCCACTACTATAATCTCAGCCCCATCTTTAGATATAAGTGTCAACCTTTTCATCTTGCAATCTACAATTGTTTGATACTTAGATAGCTAATCCATGCCCAATATCATATCAAACTCATCAAATGGTAGCTTAATAAGATCAGCCAAAAATTGGTGTCTTTATACTATCAACAGACACTTCTTGTAAACCTTGTTTATAGTAACATGTTGGCCTAAGGATTACTAACCAAAATCTCTAAGTCCAAAAGTTCAAACACTAACCCCTGATCTCGTGTTCATGGTGTGTAAACATATGAGTGTGTTGACCTTGGATCAATCAAAGCTAATACAGGTGAGTCAAAGAGATAGAATATACCTGTAACACTCCCTGCCTACTCCTGAAGAAAATAGGCAAAGTGTGCTACTTCCTGTGAGGTCACACATCCTTGGATTTCCCTAGGGGCCTTTCGTTTAAATTCTACTTGGGTTTCACCCATTCACTATGAAAATTTTATTTAATGGTTCCGGTGATCTAAAGTAAACCTCACAGGGATATGACACTCACACACCTGAGCTTACAGTTAAATATTAGCCTAGGCTGTGATTACAGCTAGGAGCTCATTTCATACTAACAATAGGCCAACATATTCACTGTATAGTTATCATACCACTCCACTACCAATAGTAACATGTACGGGTGCCTCTATCTACTGAAACATCATATCTAATTAGACAATATCATACCTGGATAGTCGTCAGTTGCACTATTGATTATCTACCTCGTATCTTTCCAATCTACCACCTGTGCATCAGACATCTGATATGCTGAGTATGCACTCAATGGTGAATTTAACCAAACATACCATGTATCACTATCACGTGCAATCACACACAACCATTTACTAACAATAGCTATTTATTAATTCCAGTCTCTGTATTAAAGCTTCTAATTAAGACTATTCATTAATAGAATCACATTACCTTAATTAACCTCTCAACCTAGGCTTCCAAGCTTGCCTGAAATCTATAACAACATATTTTCATACTATCTATTCTTTCAATACCTAACTTACATGTTTTACATAGCTTATCCATTCAGTCCTATCATTCTCACATTAATCCCTTCAATTTATGTACCTTCCATCAATCTTTTACTCACTTAGAAAATTACATTAAGATTACATAAGATTATTCAGTCTCTCTTTACAGTTTATCTCTTATTCATAACACATTTGCTCATAGGTTATCTCAATTATGGTAGTTTATATACAATTTTTCTCATTAATATCATTAAATCCATTCAAGTTCTTTTATTAATCTATTTATACCCACAAGGATTAAAAAGAACTCCCAACCACTGGATAATGGGAATCATAAAGTGCAGTGGCCCCTATTTTGTACCTCGGTAGCTGCACTAACCCAGTACGAGAACCGAACAAAAGACAGCTGTACAATGGCCCATATTTTAGACCTCGGTATCTGTACATATTCTTCGCTTAATAGTAGGGATCAGCTCCTAAGAACCTCCCAATACTAGAAGGGGATAGTAGGGATCAACCCTATGGGACCTCCTAATATCCCAGTACAATCAACATAACAAGACATCTAGTGGATAGCAGGGATCAGCCCCGTGGGACCTCTTAATATCCACAAGTCAGTAGCAAGGATTAGTCCATAGACCTCCCAATACCTATGAGTGGGTAGCAGGGATCAGACGTAAGCCTCCCAATACCCAGAGCGTTTAGGCTCAAATCAATACTCAACGGCTGCAACTGCCATACACAAGCTAAAATCCATACAGACTCAGCCTCTAGATGTTGCTAATACCTAGTTGACCAGTCAACCTATCTAGTGTATAAGCAACCATCAATCCCAAGATTCCCTTTCAATTATGTTTCATAGCCATTAGATTCATTATCTAGTTCATTCATAATAAAAGATATTATTCTTAGTGGTTATCTTGCTTCATTTATCAATTAGATTCCAGTTATCTCAACTCTAGTTCCATTCCTATCATTAATTCCACCTAATTGTCTTTTAACTTCTTTATAATTGATTCTGGTTCTTGTCTGTTACCAACATTTACCCAATTCACCTCATTTCCATATATCCCCAAAGGATTCTATTCCATGGATTTTATGTTATCTACTTTCTACTTACAATAACTGGGTTCCCATATTTAAAAATTGAGCCTCAATATCACTATATTAATAATAATATTTATTTTCTATACCGTCTGTTAATTTACTCAACATGCTTTATGGCAATCTTTATAAGGGTTACTCCTACACCCATGTCTTTAGGTCTCTACTAATTATAATCCCATTTTATATCCTGAGGTCCATTAAAATCCCATTTATTTGTTTTCCGAAACTTTGTCCATACATTATTAAACATTAATAATTTCTTGCATGGTCTTATAATTTATTCTTTCAGTTTTTCAATAATTGAACAGCTCTCTAACCCATTTTAGTTCAATTTGACTCAACTAATCACTCCTCCAATTTACCAAATATTTATTCTAAATATTTTCAAGCTAATAAGACACAGATTATAATTTATTTCATCAAATCATATTTTTCAGTTAGTTAAAGGTCATGGTAATTTCTTAGACTGTTACAAGTCCTTTTTACATAAAGGCTACTATTTATTTGGTCATCTTTTTTCTCACCAATCTCCTAGTCCATTTCATCTTCTTTTCATCTCAACCCATTACATCCTAATATACTTTACCTCAGCCAACATTACACCTATCTTAACATATTGGTCCATTATTTCAAATCTGAAAATCTTAAACAACATGCCTTCATTAAATTTATGTTCTATCATCTAACATTTATCATTTGACTTATGACATACCATGTTCTCACACATCTATCTTACATTCATGATTCATACAACATACCTTACCTATTTCTTTCACATAACCATACCATTCCTTATGCATTCCATGTCACTCATATGTTACATATCATGCAACCATCCTAACATTCCATGCCTTTATGCCATACATCCACATCCACATCATGGCATACATGACATACATATAGTCATGCATGTATCACATACCTACACATTAAATCATGCTTTATCCTTAGTTTACACATCCTACCATGCATTTCACATACATACTCACATAAGCACACATGCAAACACAACTTCCATACATATACCCAAACTTCAATTCCATAACTTTCCTAACATAAAAGTTATATTTTAGTTAAATTCACTTATAGTGGGCTCCCAGACATATTGAAGCCACTCCAAAACCATTGAATCCATCTTCCTCCTCCTTTAACCACCATTTCTAAAACTTTCATAATAGGTTCCAACTTTGAAAATTCCTACAAAATCATACATAACCCCTAAATTGAAATCTCTTTTTAGGGATAATATGTACACCTCAAATACTCCCTAAGAAAAATATGAAACCTTGAAAAGAATCACTTACACATCAAAATGACATTATTCATCAAGTGCTCATAACTTCATTTTTGGACATCCTTTTTCACTTCTGTTAGTTGGAATGGCTTAAGGACATCATGGAGGTTCAGAACCTCTATGATATTCTGAATCCATTCTAACTGACAGAAGTGGAAAAGGATGTCTAGAAAAAAAAGTTATGAGCACTAATAAAT
>CANXYI010060562.1:0-10974 GCA_948208565.1 Hura crepitans
AAGAGAAATAATACTCGACTACTTGTCATTCATTATTGAAGCTAATCGAGGCCCCTGATGTCCCACAGGTAAGCACTCTTAGGAAATAGCATATTGACCTCATGTGTGGGAAGTGATAAGGTTGGAAGGCTCTTGCTTGTGATTGTTGTTGTATACATCATCATTCATCAGTATTTCATGCATTCTCATTCCATCATCTCTAATCCTTTGTCTTACAACCATTATAGATCCTCGAGCCTCTTAGGTATGAAGGATAGAAAAAAGAATAACTACACAAAGACTTACCTCTACCACTGACGTTCTGATAGACATGGTAGGGTAAGAAGAAAGTAGTTCTTTTGCTTTGAAGTTTGATTCTAAAATAGACCAAAAGTTTAAGGAGTTTGAGAAAAGGATAATAGACATGATTTCAAAGGCAATTACTAAGGTCGTTCCTGCTACCGGTTAGCTACCACATGCTAAAAACATAGCAGCCACACCTGCTAAAAAGACCACTACTACCTCTGTGGGAATTGGCATTGGGAAATTGGCTATAGGTGTTAGGGGAAGGATAAAAAGGCTAAATACTTTAACCTAGAGTATGACTTTTGTGAAGATCTAATTGCACCCTAAAAATTTAAGGATGCCACCATGAAGATGTTGGAGGAGAAAATGGAGGCAATGGCTAAACCCATTTATATGGGTAAATGAATAGACCCCAAAGAGCTCACCTTAGAATTTAAAGAGATTTTACAGTTTAAATTCAAGATGCCTGAATTGCTTAAGTTTGATAGGACCACTAATTCGAGAGCCCATATTAAGCAATATGCTATAGTCATGAGGGGCATTGAGCTTAGCACAAAATAAAAGGTGGCTCATTTCAACTTGACATTGGAAGAGAGAGTAATTGATTAGTATCATAGGTTTGGAAAAGCATATAAAAGAGGATTGGGAAAAAATCACAGAAGCCTTCATTAACTAGAATAATTATAGCACTCACATAGAAGTTACCATGAAAGACCTCAAATTGCTTAGACAAAAATCTAATGAGACCTTCATAGAGTACTTGTCAAGATAGAGGTCTAGAGTTCTGGAGATGAGGAGGAAGCTAGAGATATTATACTAGATCTGTATGTTTATCCAGAATGTTAACCCATACTTAAAAGATGGCTTAAATGCCAAAGGGCTAAAAGATTGGGAATCACTAAAAGATATAGCTATAGACCTAGAAGAAGAGCATAATAAGTAGTAAAAAAGCTTGGAAGGGTTCAGCAATAGAAGGAATCTGAGTACTAAGAATGGGAGTGGAATAGGTATCAGTGGAACTAATTTTGGTCAAACTGCTGAAGCATCTACTGTAGCTAGACACTACTCAAACTTGGGCAAACCATTGTCTTGGTGTTTGAAATGGATTCAAAAAGAAGGAAAGCTTTAACCTCTTCCTTTTAGACCTTCTAGAAATGAAGGATAGCCATATCACAGATCAAACTTGTATTATCAGTATCACCTGTATATAGGCCACAACACAGATAACTGCCGTACTTTAAGGGACAAGATTCAAGAATTGATCGATTCAAGACAAATCCCTAATTTGAAGCAAAGATAGAAAGGTCAGGGTGCTTATTCAAGGGTTGCTCCACTTGTCAATAAGGTCAATTCAAGCTTGTTGGAATGGTATGTGGTTTGGGACTTATACGGGAATGACTACCTAGCAGTGAAAAGAATCGCAGAAGTAAGTCAGGGTTCAGTATGCATGACAGACATATAGGCGATAGATAGTGGAAGTGAGCCAAAGGAATAGGTTCATGATTTATGGGTAGATTCAAATTCAGAGTAGAAGTTAGGTGAAGAAGGAGAGACTAAAACAATAACTTGAATTGGTCGAGGTGTACCTGAAGTAGAAAGGGAGCCAATTCTCTCAGTTATAGAAAAGGAAGAGGATGCAATGATCAAGCAACTGAAGAAGACTCCTACAAAGATTTTGATCTGGGATCTACTGCAATCCTCTTTTCATCGACAAAAGGTGATTGAAGCCTTATTTGTTATAATAGTTTCAACAACCATATTACCATCTGAGTTAGTGGTAATGGTGAAAAGAGAGGGGAAAACAATGGTCAGCTTATCTGATACAGACTTACCACTTGAAGGGTGTCACCACAACTTTCCTTTATACATCAAAGTGGAAGTCAATGGCAAGCACACGACTTATGTAATAGTTAATGATGGATCATTAATCAATGTATGTCTACTCAAAGCCATAGTTGCATACAGGATTGAAGATTCAATGATCTCTCAGTCTAAACATACCATCATGGCTACAATTATACGAAGCGACAGGCGTATGGGACTTTTAAGTTCAAGGTCAAAATAGGGTGATTATAAATGATGTGGAGTTTGTAGTGCTCGATATTCCTTTGAATTTCTTTATACTTTTAGGAAGGCCATGGTTCTATAAGCTAGGGAGAGTTTCGTTGACATTGCACCAGATGACAAAAATTCCCTATGATGGTGAGATAGTAAGAATAAGGGCTATAAGAGAGAATCAAGTTTCAATGCTCGAGATAGCCAACAAGCCATTTAATGGTTTCCATATTACTATGATCTTTTTAAAGGGAGGAGATGATCTTAAAGAGGTAAATATGCTAAAGAAGATGAACTATTTACCTGGAGCTAGATTATGACATGCTTCAGAAGGTTCAATCTCAACCATTCAACCTCAGGATTAAAAAGATCAAAAAGGGTTAGCATACATTGTATAGACTTTGAAACCAAAGAAGATAAGAAAAGGTATCCCACCATTAGATGATAGTTTCATTGAAGATAAAGAGAATGTCAACTACTATGGGGAGTCAGAGTCAACTATTATCAAAGGGCAAGTTCTACTAGGGTTTGAGATTTTTAGTGATGTGTCTAATTATGCTGCAAATGAAATAAATATCATTTTACACTTTTGAGAAGAAGAAATCATGACTAACCTAACCTAGTTGGAAGTCGAAAAGGAAGAGATTTTGACTAATATTATGCTCCAGGACAAGGGAAAGAAGAAGATGGAAGAAGAAAACCCTCCTAAAGGCTCTTTTGAGAATTTATATGTACCTAAAATTTTTAATAATGATGTTTCTATTTCTTTTGTTAATAATATGAATAATTTTTCTTATTTTTGTGATGTCTCATCTAACAACATCATGCATAATGATAATCATGACACACATAACATGTCTGATATTAATTCAATCAACACTACCTCATTTAATCTTAGCACTAATGAAAATCCTAAAGAGAACTTAATTGTGTCATATATACCTCCTAAAGAGAGAATTAAATTTGAGAGAATTTAAAAAAAAATATGAAAATGTCTTTGCTTGGACCTATGAAAACATGCTAGAGGTGGATTGAGAAATAGCTGAACATGCTATCTACATATACTTGAAAGCAAAACCGGTGAAGTATAAACTAAGGAGAATGAGAGTGGAATAGGTAGAGAAGATAAAAGAAGAAGTACACAAGTAAGTTGAAGCCAAATTCCTAAAAGAGGTACAGTATCTAACATGGTTAGCCAATGTGGTTCTAATTGCCAAGAAAGATGGTTAGGTCAGGATGTGCATAGATTATAGGGATCTAGTTAAAGCCTGCCCAATAGATGACTTCCTATTGCCTCACATCGATGTGCTAATTGATACTATAGCAATGTGCAAAATGTATAGTTTCATGGACAAATATACTAGTTATAATCAGATTCTAAATAAAATAATAGATAAGATAAAAACTGCCTTCATCACAAAATAAAGGACCTTCTATTATAAGGTTATGCGTTTTTGCTTGAAAAATGTTGGGGCTACATACCAAAGGATGACCATAAGGATTGTTGATGACTTAATTCATAGGGAAGTGGAAGTTTACATTGATGATATGATGATCAAATCCTCTACAATGGAAGGACATTTTGAGGCCTTGGAAAAGTTCTTTAAGAGGATTGAAAAATACAATCTGCGCTTGAATTTGAAAAAGTGTGTCTTTAGGGTAACTTTAAGAAAGCTCCTAGGGCATATTGTGAGTCAGAGAGGAATCGAGGTGGACCCTAATAAAGTCAAAGCAATCAAAGAAATGGTAGTCCCGAAGAAAGAAGAAGAAATAAGGGGATTTTTAGGTAAAATACAATACATTAGTAGGTTTATAGCCAGGCTCACTACTATATGTGAGCCTATTTTTTAACTTATTAGAAAGAACCAACTGATCAAGTAGAATGATGATTGTTAGAAAGCTTTCGACATAAGTAGGGAATATTTACTAAATAAACCAATTTTGCAACCACCAAGGCATGAAAAGCATTAATCCTCTATCTGTCTATTGAAGAAAGTTCAGTTGGGGCTATGATAGTGCAAGAAGATGACATGGGGGTTAAATTTGCAATTTACTACTTGAGCAAAAAGTTTCTTCCTTACGAGGTCAAATACGTGGAAGTGGACAAGATTTGATTAGCAGTAGTGTGGGCTTCAAAGAAACTAAGGCACAATTTCCAATCATATAATGTACAGGTAGTGTCCAAACACAACCTATTAAAAAACCTTCAGACAACACTATTTTTGTTGGGTAGAATAAGTAAATGGCTTCTCTTACTTTAAGAATTTGACATTCAGTACATTACAAGGAATAACATAAAGGGGCAAGCAATCACAAAATTTCTTGCCAATCATCTATTAGAAAGTGAGAAATTGGAGTTTCAATTCCCATATGAAAACTTAAACCTAATTGTCGTCTAAAGATGGCAGGTGTATTTTGATGGGGCAGTGAACAGTAAAGGAGCAGAAGTAGGAGTAATTTTAGTTACCCCTAAAAGAGAAAAACTACCGCTAACACAAAAGCTAAGACATAGAGTCATAAATAAAATGGCAGAATATGAGGCTTGCATATTTGGACTTGAAGCATTATTAGCTCTGGGTGTGAAAATAGTTGAGGAATGAAGGGATTCATCATTAGCAGTGTATCAAAATAATGAACACTAGACCATCCATAAAGAGAGATTAATGCCTTATGTGGAATACCTAAGATTTATTAGTGGACGGTTTGAAATCTGCACCTTTCGCCATGTTTCAAGAGATGAGACTTAGTTAGTAGACACATTGGCTACCCTAGTTTCTATGTGTGTTAATCCAAAAGGGGCAATCATGAAGATAGAAATCATTTCTAGTTTTGAAAAGGCATTGCTATGAAATAAAGCAGATAATGGAAATAGAGCAAGAGAAAGGCAAGCCATCATTTAATGATATCTAAAATTACTTGAAAAATGGAAAATTCCCTAAAGAAGACACAGACAAGGATAAAAAGGTATTGAGGAAGTTGTCAACTTAATTCATTAGTGTAGATGGGGTCCTATAAAAAAGGCAAATAAATGGTTTTCAACTTCATTGCCTAAAAGAGAGGGAGGCGGAAAATATCATGGAGGAAACACATGCAGGGTCATGTGGCACACATATGAATTATTTAGAGTTATCTAAAAAGATCATGCAACAAGGATTCTTTTAGCCTACTATAAACCATGATTGCTCAAAGTACATGTAAAAGTGCAATAAGTGTCAGCAATACAAGGATTTAAAACATGTGCCAGTATTAGAGCTTAATAATTTATCGTCCCCTTAGCCATTTGCCGCATGGGGGATAGACATAGTTGGGGAGATATATCCAATGAGCATGAACGGACATTAGTTTGTTATGGTAGCTATTGATTATTTCTTGAAATAGGTCAAAGCAAATCTTTTAAGAGATTCAGAGAAAGAGAGATGGCCAAATTCATAGAGAGGAATTTAATCTGTACATACAAGACTCCACATCATATAGTTTTGAATAATGGTGTCCAATTCAAGCTAAAATAACAACATTATTATAGAAGTGCAAGATTCAGCACCATAAATCCTCCCCTTTTAGACTATAAGCCAATTGAGAGTTGAAGTAGCAAACAAGAATATTAAGAAGATTTTGGCTAAGACAGTTGTAACTTATAGAGACTGGGCTAATAATCTTCCTTTTACTCTTTGGTGATACAAGAGTACGATTCAAACTTCAACAGGTGCTACTCCATTCTCTTCAATGTACAGATAGATACAATACTTCCCATAGAGATTGAGCTCTAATCATTGAGAGTGGCAATAGAGGCAGAGATTCTGGAGACTACTTGGGTCAAATAGAGGTTCCAACAGTTGAACTTGCTAGACGAGAAGCAACTAAAATCCAATTATCACAATCAAATTTGCCAGAAAAGGATGGCATGTACTTTCGGTAAAAGGGTAAAGAATCATAAGCTAAAAGCAGGGGAGTTAGTCCTCAAATAGATATGGCTGAGGCTATCTAACCTGAGAGGAAAGTTGAAACCAAATTGGGAGGGGCCATTTATCCTTAAAGAAATATTACCAAAGGGCCCTATAATCCTTACATATTGTAATGGAAACAAATTCAAGGAACCTATAAATATAGACTGGTTGAAGAGGTTCTATGGCTAAAGACAAATGACTAAGAAAAAAATAATAATAGCCCTATGGGTTAAAAATAGGCAAATAGTGGTTGTGCTAAAAGTGGGCACACCAATAGGGTGAAAATCAAAAAAAGGCATCCTATGCAACAATTAAGGGTTGAGAGAAAATGGTTAATTAAGAAAATCGCGAAGGTTGATTGACGACAAGATTTTAAAACGTAATTAAGATCTCTCTTGATTAAATAAGGAAATGGGTGATTGCATTAATGTCCTATTATGATTATCATAAATTGCCAATATGATGTAGCTAGATATGACCACTTTAATAAGTATGATTGAGGATTTTATAAACTAAAAGAGTGTAATGTTGAATATAACAAAAAAATAGAAGAGGAAAAAAAATCTCTCTCAAGTCTTCTACATCTTATTGCTGTTCTTGCCACCCATCCTTAGTTAGTAGGCTCGGTTCTCCCAAAAAGGACTTGTTACCCATTCTTTATATGGATTGAAAGTTCAAAAGTTACAAACAACCTTAGGTACGATGTTTATCTTTAGAGGTAATGGCATCCATAGGTTGTAATAGCCAGCAATAAAGGTGAAAGATATATCTCCTCCTCTAAAAGACAGTGGGCAGATGACAATGCTTTGGGTCTTACCAAATTGCCTCATACAATAGTCACCGATGCAAAGGGCAACCTTATGAAAGCCAACTAGAGGAATGTAACCTGATGTGCCGTTATGCCGCACATACCGTAAGCAAATCTAGGAGTTCTTAAAACTTATAACATCATCTATTAAAGCACCCAACCAGGAGACCTATTGCTCAACATATGTGAAATGATGTATGATAGCTCTAGACAACAAATGCTTTAAGCTATAAGATCAAAGGATATGAGGGGGATGGTTATCTAGCAAGCGAAGCATTTCCTATAGCCAGACATAAAAAAAATGCTATTAGGAAGGAAGACCTACAAAGGCATCCTAAGCAAAAGTCAAGTAAGGGGTAGGGTGAAAACCCATAAGGGCAGTCTATCCTTAAAAAGTCTACTAGGAATGAAAACTTAGAAAGGCTTCCTAGGTAAAAGATAGACTAAAGAATAAGGCAAAAACCCCTTTTGGGGCTGTCTATTCTAAAAAAAACTAGATGCAAAAACAGGTTCCCATAGAAAATTTCGACTTCTCCAGACCATACAGCATTAAAGCTAAGAATTGTTTTAGAGAGAATTAAGGGAAAATGATTCAAGCCTTTCATCAAGTCGTTAACCACAGTGAATAGCTGATAGTCTCTAAAATGGTCTTCAACTAAAACTATTAGGTATTTAGAGAAAAAAGATGAATAAATACACGCCTATACGGAGGGATAGAATGTTTGTGTAGCCTTTAGCATAGGCTAGTAGTGCACTTAAAGAGACTAGTCCTCTCTTCAAGACCCATTTGGTAGCCAATGATGGTAATATGCCCAGTGCATCGGCAACCTCTTACAAGTAAAGGGGAATGCAAGTTGGACAGCAGGGTAATGTATCGAAAGAGTGAGATAGCCAAAATTATAGCAAATTCCTTGTGTAGGGGGCATAATTCTTGATGAGAAAATCAGAAGACGTAGAATTATGGGTCCCAAAATTAGGTTACTACCTTGAGAAAAGACTAATTGAGATACACTATTTGAAAAAATTTCAGCTTACTATAGGTAGCCAAGGTGGATGTCACACATGTGTATAGGAGATCAAGAATTTTATTATGTTTTTGAAGAAATTCATTGATCATTATTGCAAAAAGAAGGAGAAATTCAAGTGGCATGAGGATCCATGCATACATTAGTGCATTTATTGTTTTAAAAGGTTGAAAATTGGTATTTTTGACAAAAATGGGCATCTTTGGTTAGAAAACGGGCATTTTCTAGTTGAAAATAACCATTTTCAAGCCTGAAAATAATCATTTTCAAGTTTGACCAAAAATGGCCATTTTTAGGCCTCAAAATGGCCATTTTTAGCTTAGAAAATGGTTGTTTTCATCGCTAAAAATGGCTATTTTCTCAAGGCCAAAATGGCCATTTTGAAAAAAAAAATCGGTCATTTTCCATTTACTATATAAGATTCATTTTTTGCATTTTTTTGTCATTTTCATGCATTTTCTCATTCTTTTCACACAATCACTATATATACACATACATAATCATGGCTCTATAATGCCAACAAAGTTGCCCACACTACCAACCTATGCCAGAACATGTGGTAGTGCTAGGCTAGCTTATTGATAAAGAAGTTGAGCAGTTCAAATGCCTTTCCATGGTTACACAAATTGGGAGCCACTACATATGCACTAGACACTACGAGACTTAGGTGTGCTAGATAGGGTAGACCAACTACTTGCTCAGGTGGGATGTTGAGAGTTTTACTTACAGAGATATGCCACCTATCTAGCAATCACCCTAGAGTTTCTAAGCACATTTAGTTTTCGGTGGGCACACCCGAGAGAAGTATCCACCATCCACTTAACTGCCCTTAGGACCAAATCTAATATCTCATTTTTCCAATTTATAGAGCTGCTGCTCTTACTAGCTAACAGGGGCATAGAGGTCTCAAAGAGCTTAGATAGCACTGGGAGTCCATTAGTTAGGTCGGCACAGTTTATAACACTAGCCAGACTAAGGAATCTACCATTAGAGATGTATTCTATTGCTACTTGCATTGGGTCTTGACCGTCAGCTATTTGGGTCGTGTCGACAGCACCAGTCAGTTGAATTGGACCAAGCTATATGGTCTTTGGGCCATAGAGCATAACATCCGATTCAACCAGCCTAGAACATCCTCAAGCATCTCCATCAAGCCAGTCGATCCTTAGGCAAAGGGATCATCATGGGAGGGGTTGTCATAGTAATCTTGTTAAGATGGGGCATCCTAGAGTAGCGTCTTAGTGTGCCACTTCGTCAGTAGCTGTAGGTTAATAGAGACACCTACATAGCCATTAGGATTGTAAGGGCTGACTCCTATACACCAGTCGGCTATAGGCTCCTAGTACCTACTGAGTTAGATCAGTAGGTGAGGGAGCATTAAGGAGGGGATGACCAGTTCGCACTCAACCTTGAGGATCTATTATGGACAAACTTACCTCCCTAGAGACCGGCTCAAAGACAGAGGATACATGAGGCAGGCTTGTCTTATTCAGCATCTCCTCCATCATTATTCGAGACTCTCCTATAGGGCTTGGAAGCCCAGATAATAGAGCAGCTTCATAACATCCACATAGATCTCAGTAGAAGGATCGAGGAGTTATTTTATTTTTTCTGTTTACATATTAGTTTAGGACACAAAAATTTTGTAATCACAATCATTCATTTATAAAACTATCATATTCTATTTATCACTTTTATCATTTTGATAGAACATTGATAAAATAACAAAATAATAAATGTAATAAATTAATATAAAATAATAATGTAAAATAAAAAATATATAATAAGTAATAAATAAATAAATAATATATGCACATAATAATAAAAAAGAAGAAAAAAAGTAGAAAGATGAAGAAAAGATATGAAGATAATAGTTTTCAAAACCATGACATGAATTAAAAAAATGCACTCACACACACAACATACATCCATTTGCAAATGACCTCTGATGACTAACACATTTTACCACTTTTTTTATACAGAGAAGGCAAGCTAAATTTTCTAAGCAACATCACAAATGTGCCAACATTAGCCTAACACCATCTGCTCAGTTGCAAGTAGCAAAAGTGGCAACTTATTAACAACAAATCCTTCTAAAAATTAGTTTTAGGGTATAGTGTCTCGCAACACTGCCTAAGTTCAAGTGTAATGTCTCATAGCACTACTTAAACCAAATTACCTATAGGTGCAATATCTCATAGCACTACCTGAGTTCAGGTGTAATGTCTCAGAGCATTACCTGAACTAAATTTCTTTAGGTGTAACATCTCACAACATTACCCGAGTTCAAGTTCAATATCTCAGAGCACTACCTGAACCAAATTATCTTTAGGTGCAATGTCTCATAACATTACTCAAGTTCAGGTGTAATGTCTCAGAGCATTGCCTGAATTGAATCATATTCGGGTGCAATGTCTTATAGCACTACCCGAGTTCAAGTGCAATGTCTCAGAGCACTGCTTGAACCAAATCAATATCGGGTGCAATGTCTTGAAGCACTACTCAAGTTTAGGTGTAATGTCTCACAATAATACCGAAACCAAATTAACTATGAGTGTATTATCTCTAGCACTATCCAGACCCCATCAACTTCGATCACAATGATTCTTACGAAAGGATCGCCCTATAAGGTACGTGTCTCTTTCTTTTCTAAACTTTAGGTAACCTCACACACTTTGTAGTTGCCTCCTTGAAGTTAGGGGCAGCTATAGACACTAGGTCTTTGGGGCTCCTATGTTCAATTTGCCTAATGATGATGAAAAGGACAAAAATCCTAATAAATAAGGTTTTAATGACCATTAAAGATCTTAAAATGGCTATTTTCCCAAAGAAAATGCTCGTTTTGCAAGATTGGCCA
>CANXYI010060597.1:0-10854 GCA_948208565.1 Hura crepitans
TGAATGTAGAGTAGAGAATGCAGATAGCTAGCCTGAGGGTGATAAATTTTGCTATATTAGTAGCACCTGCATATGATATGGAAGAGATGGTACAGGAGAATATGGACTTCTTTTAGAGGAAGAGATAGTTCACTACTGGGCAGTCTAGTACAACTTTAGGTGGTAGTAAGAGAAGAAGGGAAGAACCATCTCAGTCTCAATTAGTGCATTAGGCACTGAGGCAAAGATAGTCTTAGAGATTTAAGCAGGCTTTTATGATTAGACCACAACCACCTCTACAAGCTACTAGTGCTCTAGGACTAACAAGCAACAAAAATGGACCCTCGAATTGCAATACTTGTATCATGAGATAGTAGGGGGCAATGCTAGTTGAGTAGGAAGGGAGAATGCTTTACTTGTGGTGCTTAAGATCATTATCAGAGAGAGTGTGCTAAGAAATAACCAGAGGGTGCTCGTACTCAGGCATCTATAGTAGCATTTTATAGTAAAGGATAGAGGCAAGGCAGAGAGAGTCAGGCTAGTGCTAATTAGGGGATAGGATCAGAAACTTATGCACTAGTGTGGCAATATGTTGTCAAGGCTAGAGAATAAGTAGCAACCCCAGCTGTCATTATTGGTTTGTTTCACTTATTTGATGTTCTAGTTTTGGCATTGATAGACCCAGGATCTTCACATTCTTATATATGCACCACACAAGCACATGATAGAGGATTGAAATGTGAGCATGTGAATATAGACATTCAAGTCAGTAATCTTATAGGATAGAGTGTGAATGTGAACAAGGTGTATAGGCAGTGTCCCTTAGTAATTTAAGAATGTCTATTTCTTATGGATTTGAATGAGTTAGCTTTTCGTGAGTTTAATGTATTTTTGGCAATGGATTGGTTATTTGAACATCAAGCTATAGTGGATTGTAAACATAAGAAGCTAACCCTCTAAACTATAGAGGGGTAGATAGTAATAGTAGTAGGTGAGAGACACCTTTCGAATAATCTTATCTTAGTAGTTATAACAAAAAAAAAGTCATTTGAAAAGGGTGTGAAGCTTGCCTAGTACATATCATTGATTCTAATACTTTCACCCTAATTCTTGAATAGATCCCTATAGTTTTTGAATTCTTTAATGTTTTTCCTGATTAGTTGTTAGGGTTGCCTCTATAGAGGGAGCTTAATTTTGAGATTGAGGTGTATCTTGGTACAACTCATGTGTTTATTACTCCTTATAGAATGGCACTTATTGAGTTGAAAGAACTGAAGGTGTAGTTGCAAGATCTATTAGATAAGGGGACCCAATATTTCACCTTGGTCAGCTCATGTTTTGTTTGTGAAGAAGAAAGATGGGTTCCTTTGATTGTGTATTGATTATAAATAGCTGAATAAAGTAATAGTTAAAAATAAATATGCCCTACCCAGTATAAATGATCTTTTTGACTAGTTGAGAGGTGTAGGTGTGTTTTCCAAAATTGATTTGAGATCTAGGTATCATTAGTTTAGAATAAAGGATCTTAATATTCCTAAAATTTCTTTCAAGACTCGATATGGTATTGTGAGTTCTTGGTCATGCCATTTAGGCTTACTAATGCCCCAGCAGCCTTTATGGATTTAATGAATAGAGTATTTCAACCCTACATAGATTAGTTTGTGGTGGTATTGACATCTTAGTATATTTTATGACCAGAGAAGAACATGAACAACATCTTAGGGTTATGCTACAGACTCTAAGGGAAAAGCAGATTTATGCCGAGTTGAGCAAATGTGAATTCTAGCTAGATAAAGTAGCTTTTCTGGGACTTAGTAATAGCAGAAGGTATTAGAGTATACCTCAGCAAGGTCAGAGTAGTGTTAGAATGGGAACCCATAAGGATTGTGATAGAGATACAGAGTTTTCAAGGTTAAGCTGTGTACTATAGAAGATTTATGAAAGGATTTTCTATGATTATATCACCCTGACTAGATTGGTTAGAAAGAATGTGAAGTTTGAGTGGGATGCCAAATGTCAAGAGAGCTTCAACAAGCTAAAAAAGATGTTAATAGAAGCTCCAATCCTGATTCAACTTGAATAGTGTAAGGACTTTATTGTGTATAGTGATGCTTCACTTAATAGGTTAGGATGTGTGTTAATACAAGAAGGAAAAATGGTAGCTTATGCTTCATGATAGTTAAAGCCACATGAGAGGAACTACCCTACTCATGATTTGGAGTTAGCTACCATTGTGTTTGCTTTGAAAATTTGGAAGCATTATTTGTATGGTGAGAAGTGTTACATTTTATATAGACCACAAGAGCTTAAAATATCTCTTTACTCAAAAGAAGTTGAACTTAAGATAAAAAAGATGGTTAGAGCTAATTAAAGATTATGACTGCTTGATAGATTACCACCTAGGGAAAGCTAATGTGGTAGCATATGCTTTGAGCAGAAAATTCATGTTAACTTTGAAAGCCATAAATGCTAGATTGCAGCACATAGGGGAAGATGCCATTATAGCTGAACTTTAAATTAAACTAGATTTTAGGCAATAGATAAAGGAAGCTTAGGTGAGGGATCAATAGTTTAGACAAATTATGGATGAAGTCAAAGAAGGGAAGGCAATAAGATTTGAGTTAAGTGAAGATAGGTGTCTATATTATTAGGGTAGCTTATGTGTACCTAGTATAGATGACTTGATATTATAGATATTAAAGGAGGCACATAAAACTCCTTATTCTATGCACCCTAGGAGTATGAAGATATACATAGATTTGAAATCTCAATACTAGTGGTCAGGAATAAGAAGAGACATAGTAGAATATATGGCTAGATGTCTAACATGCCAGCAAGTGAAAGTTGAGCATCAAGTTCCTTCTAGATTGCTGCATCTTATAGCAATACTAGAATGGAAATGGGAAAAAGTGACAATGAACTTTGTGATAGGATTACCTATGACCAAGAATAAGTGTGATGTTGTGTGTGTGATTGTTGATAGACTGACTAAGATAGCTCACTTTATTCCAATCATAATAGATTATTCAATTGGAAGGTTAGCTAAGTTGTACATCGATGAGATTGTTAGGCTCTATGATATGCCTATGGCTATTATTTTAGATAGGGATCCTTGCTTTACTTCCAAGGTTTTTGGAAGAAATTGTATTAGTTACTAGGTACCAAGCTGACTTACAGTATAACTTTTTACCATCAGACAGATAGACAATCAAAAAGGGTGATATAGGTACTTAAAGATATGTTATATAGTTGTGCCATTGAGTTTAAAGGTATCTAGGACAAATACTTATCCTTAGCTAAATTTGCTTAGAACAATAGTTATCAAGCTAGTTTAGGAATGGCACCGTATAAGGCACTATATGGTAGAAGGTGTTAAACTCCATTGTATTAGAGTGAAGTTAGGGAGAACAAGATCTCAGGAGTTGGTATGATCAGAGATGCAGAAGAAAAAGCTAAAGTTATTAAAGAGAGATTAAAAGCTACAATTGACAGATAGAAGTCTTATGCTGACTTAAGTAAGAGGGATATTAAATAAGTTATTAGTGAGAAAGTATTTATAGAAGTATCCCCATGGAAGAAAGTACTTAGATTTGGGAAAAAAAGGGAAGCTGAGTCCTAAATTTATCAGGCCATATGAGATTATAGAGAGAGAGGGACTACTAGCTTATAGGCTAGCCTTACCTCCTGAGTTACAATAGATACATGATGTATTTCATATTTTAATGCTTAAAAGGTATAGATCAGATCCCTCCCATATAGTTCCAATAATGGATATTGAGGTATAACCAGACCTAAGTTACAATGAAGAACCAATATAGATTTTAGATCGAGAACTAAAGTAGTTAAGGAATAAAACCATTCATCTGGTTAAAGTTCTTTAGAAGCACTATAATGTAGAGGAAGCCACATGAGAACCCAAGTAAATGAAGAGTCAATATCCATATCTATTTACTCTAAGTAATTTCGAGGACAAAATTTCTTCAGAGGGGAATAATTATAATGACCGTAAGTTAAGGCTCCGTGAATAGTACCTCCGAGGCTCAGAAAGCATGCCTAGAGTGTCAGATCACCTTTACGAGGCCTGAGGTGGGCCGTACTGGTCATGAAACTTTGAGGGGCTTAAAAATGATGAAAATGGCTTAATTTAAAGATTTAATAGAACTAATAAATTATTTTAGGCCATAATATAGTAGGTTGTAGGCTCAGATGGATTTAGGCTGGGAATGACCCAAGATGTGCCTGGACAGAACTAAAAATACCATAATCTAAAGGTCAAAGATTTACTTGAGTCTATTGGTGAAGGAATTTTTTAATTTCGAGGTCATTTGCAACTTTTCCTTAATTTTATGTTTTACACATAAATTGAGGTAGTTGGTTAACTGCCCTGTCAAGGGAATTTTGATGTGAAATTTTAGGAGCCACTAAATGGGATCAATTAAGGATTTTTAAAACAAATATGACAAATTTTAAAGGTTTATATGATTTTTAAAAATTCTTCAAAGTTTCTATTGAAATCAAGCAATTTCAGGATGCTCGGGTGGCTTGTGCCCCCACCAATGCCACCTCAGCCATTATAAAAACCCCATGGTGACACCTAGATGCTCACTTGGCATTGCAACCCCACCACCCACCCATTTTCCTCCTTTTTTCTTCCTTTCTTCCCGACACCATTTTCTTCTTTCTTCCACCATTTTCATGGCTTTTTGAGTTCTTTTCTCTCTCTAATTGCCATAAAAAATTCCCTTAATATGTTTAAATTGATTTTAAAGGGTTTGGAGGCCATATAACTCCATAAAGCTCAAGGAAATTCAAAAACATACAAGTGTACACAAAAGGGTGCTTAGAAAGCAACACTTTATGTGCAAGTGTTTCCTCCCTTTTTAATTTATTTCCTAGAGAATTTTACCGTTCTAAGAATGCCTATAATCTTGGATTTTCATTTGGGAACTTATGGAATTTTTTAAGAATTTTCAACGGGAAGGAGGCATGTATAGAGAATGAAGCAAAATGGGGTGCAATAAGGCCATTTACAAGCTTTAGGTGTAGAAGAAGTCTTTCTTGTTAGGGAGGTAAGTGAATTTAAAGTATTAAAATCATGTAATTTAGATTTCATGTGTAAAAGATATAGGAACCTTATATGAAAGTTAGGGAATTCATGGTTAAAGTATGTGTAATTGTAAATTAAGCTTGTGTTTGTACTAATTATGTGTGGAATGAATTATTTGAATGGCAATTTGATGAAAAGAATGAATGGAAGGGGTATTTCCTCACTTGGCTAAAAGGATAGTGTAAGTGTGTATGGCATAGTCAAGGTGGGATTGGTATGATTTTTATGGTGTTTGACATAAAAATACATGAATTGTGCTTATGTGTGGGAAAAAATGCGATTGTTGATATTAAGCTATAGTTGGCCAAGATCTTGGCTTAAAGTTTAGGCTATGTGTGGGGTAACTTTTCATCATATATTAAATGGAAATTGGCATATTAGGTATAGCACTATGGGTATATATGGTAAATGTGATGAAAAAAGCTTGTGCATATGTGTGCTTAATGTGGCTGAGGCATGTACGAGGCATGCCATGGCCTAGTTTGCATGATATTTGCCTTGTGTCTATGTAAGCATGCTTGAATGATGTTATGATATATGAATGTGTGATTGAATGTGGAGAAAAACATATACATGGCCATTGGAAGCATTAGCTGAGAGGTATGCAAGGTAATTTTGGCATGAAAAGTAAGGTATGGCATGGCATGTGTGTGTGATTAGTGTGGTACATTTGGCATTATTTGTGTAATTTACATTTGGCATGATTTAGGTGAATATGCATGAATAATAAGGCATGAAATGTATACATATTGGGATACCTTTTAAAGTTGAGAAATGACCAAAAAAGGATTTGAAAATGGCATATAATAACATGGTAAATTTGACATTAAAAATGGACAATTGGCATGCAAATGGCACCTAATTTTGAGACATATTTGTAAGATTTATGTGTAATAAATGAAAGCCTCTTTTAAGGTTATTTGACTTACATAATAAAACTTGGCTTTAGGCCTATGAATATGTATGGAAAGGAGTGCAAATGGCACTAAAAAATGGTATGAAATGGGCTTAATTTGAGACCTAAAATGGCATAAACAAAAATGAAAATGACCTATAACTATCCTGAGAAAATGACTTAGAGGCCCATATATTGAAATATATCTTGAACATAGGCATAATTAGGTTTAAAATAATCGCCTAGACTAGACTTGATGTGAACTTAATTATGCCTAAGAAAGTAACTTAAAATGGCTTAGAAAAATTGACCTATAACTGTCCGGTAGGACTAAAAATGACCTGTAATTGTCTAGGTCAAATTTTAACTGTCAAATAAAATTCATAACTATCTATTATCCATTTTTAAATATTATAATATGATGACCAATAAATAAATGGACATAAAATAACATCAGATGGCCCATTAGTTAGACATCCACTAGATGGGTTAACCGGTCAACTTAGGGATTAGCAGCTACTAGATGATTTCTATGGTTTTTTGGATATTGGGAGGTCAATAGATAGATCCTTGTATCCTTTGGAGGTGTTTGATGTTAATGATTATCTAGATATTAGGAGGTCTATGGATTGATCCTTCCTATCCATTGAAGTTCTTGCTGTGATTCTTGGATATTAAGAGATCTACAAACTAATCCCTACTATCTACAATGTGATTGGTGCTTGCATTGTTTGAGATATTAGGAGGTCTATAGATTGATCCCTATTATCTATTGTCTAGTATTAGGAGATTCAAGTGAGCTGATCCCTGCTATCAAACTAGTTTGGTGCCTTGGTCGGGGTCTAAAATGTTAGCCACTGCACACCTTTTTAGTTCCCTTTTAGTCAAGTGTCTTAGGTGTAGTCTATCTAGTCAAGCCTATTAAATGAAATTGAATTAATCTATAAGTTTTGATTGATATCAAGTTACTACTTAAATAATCAAATTGAAATTATCGCAATGGCATTTTGGTAATTATTATGAAAATATGGCATATCACCTGAATTGCATGAATTGCCTTCTATGCCACTCAGACACTGCATATTGGTTATCATATTATCATTGCATGTGAGCCATTGTATATAACATGTTTTAATACCTTAAATTCACCATTGAATTTTATACTCAGCATACTAGTGTTTTAGTGCGCAGGTTGTAAAGATAAGCAGTCTTGCCTCGGAGATCGTGTAGTGTAGCATCATAAATTTTGAAAGGTAAATAGAGCCTTTTCTTTTGTTCTATTTATCTAGCACTTATGTAAACACTGTAGGGTATGGGTTAGCATGCTTAGAGACTACTAATGTCCATATATATAAAGGATAGATGCGATGTATATAAATAGGTGATTTGTTTAAATGGCTTGCTTGATGATTTTTTATAACTATAGGCCTGAGGCCCTCTGTGTTTGTAATGTGTGATCGATATGTGTTTATGTTAACTGGGGGACCAGATGGGTCTAGAAGGAGGTATAATGATATTGCAATTTTTAGAAGTGGTTTTATAGGTGAAAAAAAAATATTAGTATGTCACCCAGGTAGCCATTATGCTGCCTAATTTTCTATAACATGTAGTGTGTTTGTAAAGGGGTTTTCTATATTTTTCATACCATATATAAACATGCTTAAGGGTTAAACTAAGAATCTAAGCAATATCTGATAAAATTATAAAACAATCCATAAGTGTTAAGGAGTACACACCTAGAGCAACTCCAAATGGGTGACCTGGCAAAAAGTGGATCGCCTGTCGAATTTCTTCAAGAGTCCGATAAGGGCTGTCACAATCTAGGCCACGAAAGCCATACTGGACTTAAAGGTCATTATTTGGACCCGAAGGTCATTACCAGTGTAGAAGGTCAATATTGGTTTAGAAGGTTAATACCAGACCCGAAGGTCATTATCTAGACCCATATGACATTATAAGGTATAAAAGTACCCTAGCAGTTGCTATCTATCCCTAGTTGACCACTTATTCTATCCAGACTAGGTTGTTTAATCTTATAGGCTCTTATCATTATTTCTTTTGTTTCTCCTTATTAAAGTAGCTTGTAATGAATTCTATTAATTACTTGGTCAACACATGACCTTATGAAAAATTAATGTTCTTAAACATTTATATTAATCCCATTATATTACCATTCATGCAACATGAATACATTAATTAACTTATAAAACAAATCAATCTCTTATACATAACAAACATTTTCATAAGCATTTTACTCCTTTCATCATTTTAGGCCAGTCTCCCTTTATATCCATATTTTTATGTTATAACCATATGATGAATGCCTAAATAACCCATCAATTCCCATATTAGGCCATTCAACCATATCATAAACTCATCATGCATTATAGCATTTCATAACTACCATATGCCATCCTTATTATCATTTCATCTTTCATTTCACCCTTTTTAAAATAGCTTTTAATAGCTTTTCAATTTATTTTGCCAACAAAAGGCCAATTAGGTAACCATAAGCCTTTTCATCTTTATATTCATATCAAATTCATATTCATACATAACAGGCATTATTAATCCTTTTATACCATAAACATATAATAATCCACACTTTCCTTCTTATTTATTGCCTTCTCAAATTCATATTCATACATAACATGCATTATCAATCCTTTTATAGCATAAACATATCTTTTCCTTCTCAATCATAATCATATCACTTTCTCATGCTAATAGTTCATATATAGATGTTAAGATAGGTTCCCATTAGGCCATATCATAACTCATGTTTTAAAGGTACCCAAGTTAACTTTCATCATAGTAAAAGTATACTTATGCACATATAGATATTCATTATCATACATGCATGTTCAAAATACATACATTATTTTTAACTTAGGTAAATTGCTTTATTATCTTATTTGCATTTAATACCACATATTAATACCATTACAAAATATATATCATTATTATTTTAGATAACATACATGTATCATCTTCTTGATACCATATCGTCTTCGTGCCCTTAATCCATCAATGTCAATTATCATGCTACACATGCCTTCATTATCACAGTAGGTTTATGCCAATCATACTTAATTACATTTATATAAGATGACTCATTTTATATCATCATCACCTTTCTTGCATAACAAGCTATAAACACACTATAATAAAGTCTCATCTTGCTTTATTTCTAGTCATTGCTCTAATGGTTGCTCTAAGCTCTAACTTATTACTATGTTCTAGATGTTGTTCTAGACTTTCATAAAATCTCAATATCAAGCCATATGACCCTAGAAAACATACACATAATGATATCATGTTTTAAGGGTGACATGCTAAGTTATTTTCAACATAATCATATCCACTTATGCATTTCTATATATACTTTACCATACTTAGATCATATGTAGCTTTAATGATATCCCATGATTTCCCTTTATCATAAGCAATTCATTTATCATAGTAAAGTTTACATAACACACTTAAGGAAAATCATATATTAGTTCACATTAATGTAATTACTTTATTTGAGATAAAGTATTCTCATTACATTTTAAATTAACTATTTCCATTAGACATTATTTTATACTATTATTGCATATCACTCATAATTAAAATACATGAAACATAAAGTCTTACTAACTTCAACATATGTTTATATAATCAAACATACACGTACATCCACCTTTTTTTCCTCTTTTCTCATCATATAACACTTATTCCCTAGTTTCGTCATATCTCATACATTATTAATATCACAACTCATTGTGTCTTAATAACATTAAATATATCATTATTATTCATAAATATATATGATTATATCATTTTACATGTTCTGTTGTAAAGGTTGCTCTTAGTAGCCCAAACTTACTAGTCTAGTGGTTGCTCTAAGTAGCTTAGACCTATTGATCTTGTGGTCACTCTAGGCAGCCTATACTTACTAATATAGAGGTTGCTCTAGGTAGCCCAAACATTTTAATCTAGTGGTTACACTGGGCAACCTCGACCTTCTAATTTAGATGTTACTCTAGGCAACCATGTTACTCATTTTTCACACATGGTTTTCTACCATCAAGCATTTTACACACAAAATATAATTTCAAATCATCAATTTAAGATATTATATATACATTCACCATACTACAACCATCACATATAATTTTAAACCAAGTTAATTAACTTAACATACATATTTTATATATTAAACTCGTACTTTTTAAACCTAAAATCTTAGGCACACATACTATAAGGGATACACTTACTTGAATAGCCTCGAATAACTCTTTAGAGCATTCATAAACCTTCTCCTATCTTTTCCTCTTGCTTTCTCCTTATCTTTTATTAAACATAACCTCAATCCATAATAAAAAATTGTTAATAATTAAAATATGCCTTAATTGTTCAAATTTACCTTATTGGCACCTATATAAACCTCAGAAAATATTAAAGCTTGAAAATAACCACTTACTTGAATGGGTGTCACTAGTCACCCAAGAACTCTTCTTTATAAATCCTTCTAGTCTGATCCATATTCTCTTAATTAAATCAAGCTAAAAGGGAGCTTGATGAAGCAACAATAATGGGAGTTCTATGGAAGTGGCATAAGAATAAAGAAGAAGAAGAAGAGAGGGCTAGTTGTGACCTAATATAAATTTTTTTCTCTTTATATACTACCTCTTCAGTGGCTAAGATCAATCCAAGAAAAGATCCAAGGGCCTATATTAAAATGCACCCATAATTATACTTTTTAAGCCATATTAATTATATTCTTTAATTTCTTTCATCAATAATCACTTGTCATGATCAAATAATTATACATATTATTTCTTAAGTGCTTCAAAAAAATTAAACTCAAAAACTTCAAAAATCTAAT
>CANXYI010060715.1:0-14348 GCA_948208565.1 Hura crepitans
GGTAGAACTAGGACCCTTGAATGATGAAGGCTTAAATTATATTAATTTTGGAGGGGTTTATGTAAATTTTTAAAGAGAGAAAGTGAAAAAATAGTGGCTTTTCTTCTCTTAGAGTCGTCAGCATGGAGTAGGAAAGAGGAAAGAGATGGTCCTCCTAAGTGTGGGCTGTAACTAGGTTTTAATTAGATCCCATGGGCTGGGCTGGATCCATTTGTTTGGCCCAAATGAGGCCCAATCTCTTCATGTATATAATAAGTCACGTTTTACTTGAAAAATTCAAAAAATATTCTTTACACGTCCAAATATTCCTATTTTAGTTGTAAAATCCTCAATTACTGAGACAAAGGCCCATGTAAAATTTTGTCTCAAAATTCCTTCAGGAGTAAAAATCATTATTCACCATAGACCAGGTTTAAAATTCAAAAATTTGTAAAATATTCCCTGCTGCTCTAAAAATTCTCATTCTAGTTTTAAAATTCATAAGTTAATGAAACTAAGGTCCATGTAAAATTTCAACTCAAAATTCTACTATTGATTTTTTGGCACTATTCACGCTCCAAATAAAATATTTAGAAAAAAATACCAGTTGACCTCAGAAAATTCTAATTTCTCCACCATTATACTCAGTGGAATTTTTGAGGTTTAGAGTATGGTATTTTTGAGACTATCCGGGCACCTTCCCAATCTCGAGCTATCTCGACCCAAAATCATTTTATCTCTAGAAACATTAGTTTATGACCTAATATAAATTACTAGTTCTGCTAAAATTTTTAATTCATTTATTTTCCCTAGTTTCAGGCCTATTAAAGCTTTATGACCAATATGCCAATTATCAGACTCAGAATGATGACTCGCACCACGGGGAACATCATCCGGGCCCGTCCGGTACCATTCACAAAACTTTGACTTTCGAGCATTACAATGCTTCCCCTCTTAAAGAATTTTGTCCTCAAAATTACCTGAACCAAATAGTTGAGGGTACTATCTCTATATCTACTCCTCGCTCTCCCACGTGGCTTCAATCATGTTGTGATGTCTCTAGAGCACTTTTACCAATGGGATCTCCTTATTTCTCAATCGCTTCACTTTTATGGCTAGAATCTCCACTGGTTCCTCTTCGTATGTCAAATCAGGTTGAACCTATATCTCCTCAGCCGCTATCATGTGGGTTAGGTCCGATCGGTATCATCTTAGCATAGACACATGGAAGACATTATGTATCTATCACAACTAAAGTGGCAAAGCCAGTCGATAAGCCAATAGCCCACTCATTTTGTAATCTCATAAAGCCTAATGAATATAGGGCTGAGCTTGCTCTTCTTGCAAAAGCGTAGCATATTTTTCCATAATGACACCTTTAAAAATACCCGATCTCCCACTTCATACTCAACATCCCTTCTTTTCAGATCAGCATATGATTTCTATCTATCAGTGGCTGCTTTTAATCTCTCTCTTATCACTTTGACCTTTTCTTCTGCATCTCTCATTAAATTTGATCTAAAGATCTTGCTTTCACCCACTTCACTCCAACACAGTGGAGTTCTGCATCAGCGATCATATAATGCCTCATATGGTGCCATGCCTAAGCTAACCTGGTGACTATTATTGTAGGCGAACTCTGCCAAGGCTAAGTACTGATCCCAACCACCTTTAAATTTGATAGCACAGCTTCATAACATGTCTTCTAACACCAGTATGACTCTTTCTGATTGCCTATCTATCTACGAGTGAAATGATGTACTATACATCAATTGTGTACCCAAGGCTTCAGTAATTTCTTCCAGAACCTAGATGTGAACCTTAGATTATGATTTGATATAATCGCTACAGGTACTCTATGTAATCTCACAACCTCATCGATGTACAACTTCACTAACTTCTTTAGTGAATAATCCATCCTTATAGGTCTAAAGTGTGTTGTCTTAGTCAGTCTATCCAAAACCACCTATATAGCATCACATCGGTTCTTTGTTATTAGCAATCCCATCATAAAGTCCACAGTAACTTTCTCCCATTTCCATTTTAAAATTACAATAGGGTGTAGTAATCCAAAAGGAATCGGGTGCTTCGCTTTCACTTATTGACATGTCAGACACCGTGCTATGTATTTCGCAACCTCTCGCTTCATTCCCAGCCACTAATATTAAGGCTTCAACCCCAAATACATCTTCATGCTACCTAGGTACATCGAATAAAGGGCTTTATGAGCTTTTTTCAATATCTACAACCTCAAATCATCAATATCAGGTGCACACAGCCTACCTTGATAATATAGGCTTCCATCCTCTACCATTTCAAAGCCTACTACCTTCCCCTCTTGGACTTTATCTGCCACCAGCACCAAAATGAGTATATTTCATATGCACTTCCTTCACTTGCTGTCTAAAATCTGCCTTGACTTGTAACTCAGCCAATACTGCACCATCTGAGGTGTACTTCACTCGAGCATACATTAGCTTCAAGGTAGCTGTCATCTTTCTACTTAGTGCATCTGCAACCACATTCGCTGTTCTCAGATGATAGTCGATCAAGTAGTCATAGTCCTTGATCAACTCCATCCATCACTGTTGTCTCAAATTTAGCTCCTTCTAGGTAGGCAAGTACTTCAAGCTCTTGTGATCTGTGTAGATATAACATCATTTTCCATATAGGTAATGTCTTAACACCTTCAATGCAAAAACAATGGCTGCTAACTCTAAATTGTGCTTCAGATAGTTTTGTTCATGTGGCTTTAGCTGTCTATAAGCATATGAAATCACCTTCCCTTCCTGCATCAACACACAACCAAGTTCGTTGTGTGATGCATCACTGTAGATCACAAACTCCTTACCCTGTTCAGGTTGTGTCAGGATAGGAGCTTTTGTCAGCATCCATTTTAACTTGTCAAAACTAGCCTAACACTTGTCATCCCGCACAAATTTTACATCTTTTTTTATTAACCTCGTCAGTGGAGCTATAATCATCAAGAATCCCTTCATAAACCTTCTATAGTACCCTACCAATCCTAGAAAACTCTAGATTTTAGTCACATTTCTGGGTAGGTTCCACTCTAATACAGCTTTCACCTTACTCAGGTCCACTCTAATGCCCTCGGCTGAGGCGATGTGGCTTAAGAATGCAACTTCTCTAAGCTAAAACTCACACTTGTTGAGCTTGGTGTACAGTTGCTTCTCTCGCAATGTCTGTAGCACAATTTGAAGGTGCTGTTCATGTTCCTCTAGTGTTTTAGAATATACCAAGATGTCATCAATAAATACTACCACAAACTGATCTAAGTACTACTTAAACACCCTGCTCATCAAGTCTATGAAAGTTGTAGGGGCATTAGTAAGCCTAAATGACATCACTAGAAATTCATAGTGCCCGTATTTGGTTCTGAAAGTAGTCTTTAGAATGTCACTCTCTTTAATTCGCAGTTAATGGTACCCTGATCTCAAGTCAATCTTCGAAAAGAAACTAGCACCTCTTAATTGATCAAAGAGATTGTCGATCTTAGGTAGTGGGTACTTATTCTTGATTGTCACCCGGTTCAATTGCCTATAATTAATGCATAATATGAGGGATCCATCCTTTTTCTTCACAAAAAGTACTGGAGATCCCCATGGTGACACACTAGGCCTAATGAAGCCCTTGTACAACAACTCCTACAACTGTGTCTTCAACTCTTTCAACTCCTCTGGTGCCATCTGATAAGGAGTGATTAAGACTAGGTTCACACCTAGGTACATCTCAATCTCGAACTCCAACTCTCGATGTGGTGGCAAACCTAGTAACTCTTCTAGGAACACATTAAGAAACTTCAATACTACTAGTATCTAGTCCAAACTAGGTGTCTGGATAGTAGTATCGATAACTACAGCTAGGAAAGCATCACATCCCTTCCTTATAAGTCTTTTGGCTCTCATGGTCGATATCACATGGTGCAGAGAGCCTCTGTCACCCATAACTATCACCTCTTTACCCTCTGGGGTCCGAAGACTTAACCTCTTCTTTTCACAGTCTATCACTTCGTTATGCTTTGACAGCCAATCCATACCTAATATCATATCAAATTCATTAAAGGGTGATTTAATCAAGTTAGCAGAGAATATTTGACCCTTAACTATTAGGGGATAGTGCCTATATACTGTACTCATGGTCACACTCTAACCTATCAGATTGCTTACTTGTATGTCTAGGTCAATATGCTTGGGTTCCAATTCTCTATCTCTAGCTTGTGCAGTGCATATATATGAATGTGTGGAGCATAGATCTATCAAAGCTAGTACTGGAGTGTCAAGGAGAAGAAAAGTACTAGCAATGACGTCAGGTGCCTCTGCCTCCTCTCAAGCATGGGTAGCATATTGTCATGTTAGAGCTCTCGCCTCAAGCCTACCCCTCTGGCTTGTGGTATCCTGCTCTTGCCTAGGTGGTCTCCTTAGTCTACTAGCTATTACTGCTACGGATGGTTGGGTTTACACTACTTCAGCTAGCCTTTATGGGCACTCCCTCTGCCAGTGGTCATATGCTCTATATATGACGCATATGCCTTTTCTACCCTAATGTTGTCCCCAATGCTTCCTCTAACAGTTCTCACACACTGGGCCTCCACTCCTAGCTATAGACACAAGAGCACTCGATGCCTGTTATGAAGGAGGCAGTCATGATCTAGCTAAGTACCCCTAGCTACCTTGCTATGAAAGGGCTGATCTCTATGCTTGCGAGCCTTGCTACCTCTAAGATGTCTAACCCTGAGGAGCATCTCTTGATCTCTTCCTCCTTCCTAGAGTTGAGCTCATCTGACTAGCGGTAAATGGCCTCTTTTTCTAAAATAAGTCACACTTCTCTTGCACAGTTTCCTCCACCCTGTAGGCCATGGCAAATCCCAAATCTCTGTAGCCATCAACTGCATTCAAATCTCCACATTCAATCCTCTCTCAAATCTCTTACATTTTTTTCATCATTCAGGAGGTACTCCACTACATACTGGCTCAAATGGTTAAACTCTTTTTCATACTCTGACACTGACTTTCTACCTTGTCTGAGATCAAAAAACTCCTATCTCTTCTTATCCACATAAGAGTCTAGCACATAATGCTTCTTGAATTTAGTCTAAAAGAAAGTCCATGTCAGTTCCTCAGAAGTCTTCCCTCTCTTCAGCCTATTCCACCAATGGTAAGCCTCCTCCTACAGCAACGATGCAGGACACCTAACATAATCAGCCACTAGACAATCTAGCTCCTCTAAGATCTGAGTAGTCCTCTCTAACTAATATTCTGCCTTAGCCACATCATCTTTTCGTGTCCCCTGAAAGTCCATAGCTTTTAACTTCCTAATTCTCTCCAGATAACTCTTCTGTGGAGCTAGAGGAGCTGGTGGAGCTGTAACCACCACTAGTACTAGGGCTGATGCTAGAGCAAGTGCTGTAGTTGCTCCAGCTTGCCTTAACAGCATCACAATCTACTACAGTAGCTCTAGTGAAGCTTATGCCCCAAGTGCTAGCTGTGGCTGTGGCGGCGACGGCAGTGGCAACTGTCTCTAGGCTACATCACTAGGATCAGGGGTAGTTGCACTCCCTTTTGATCTATGTATAGTGGTGGAGCATAGCTCACCACTTATTCATCCCTCCCTAGCGAGGTCTGCTCACTCATCATGCGTTAATTGAAATAAAAACAATGGTTTAAGTAAAGGGTGTAACACAAGGACTTCCTAAATGGTCACCCATCTTGGTACTGCTCTCACTAAAACACATTTAACTTCAAAGTTCTGATGGGATCTGAACCTTTAACACCTAAAAGCATACTAACCAGGGATACCAAGGCCTCACTTGTAAGGTTACCGTCTTACCTCTATTTCCACAAGACCACGCTTAGGGTTATAATTTTGAATTTATTATGATTAAATTTAATTAGTTTCATTTTTTTGTTTCTATACTTTAGTTATACTTTAATTGTTGGAATTATTATTTAATTAAATGTATTTAGGATAATAATAATAATAATAATAATAATAATAATAATAATAATTTTTTAATGATGATAATAATGGTAATAGACAATAATTACTCAATAACAACAATAACAATAATAATAATAATAATAATAATAATAATAATAATAATAATAATAATAATAATAGGTATAACATTAATAATAATGCTTTTGTA
The DNA here is from genome assembly GCA_948208565.1 of Hura crepitans. Classification (NCBI taxonomy): domain Eukaryota; kingdom Viridiplantae; phylum Streptophyta; class Magnoliopsida; order Malpighiales; family Euphorbiaceae; genus Hura; species Hura crepitans. Next base: position 6,146 of record CANXYI010060715.1, read on the forward strand.
AATAAAGATAATAATTATCCTTTTTTTAATATAAGATGATTTAAATTTAGATTTATATTATAATTAAATATTTTTATTTAGCTAGACGAGAATGGGTATCTAGAGGATCAATTGGTCTAAGCTGGCTATGGTGTGGACCACATAGCATCATGTCTAAGTGGACGTGTGCCATGTTAATCTGTGTAGACTTAGGTTCCAAGTTTCTTGCCTTATTTTTGAGTATGTCTCTAGTTCTCATCATAGGCAAAACTTTAGGCATTTACAGTTGCCCCCACTTTAGTGTATGCTATGAAATGCTAAAGCAACAGTGCACATCAAAGTACTTAAGACATAGTAATATACCTGAAGTTTTATTATTTTTGCCTTTTCATGATCCTGTTCAATGTTATCATGCCTACATAATACAGGTTGTTATCTTATACCTTTATGATCAAACTTTCATTTGCACCATTCGGTGGCTTTGTCATTCGCACCATTTAGCGGCTTTATCATTTGCACAATTTGACAACTTCATCATTTGCACCATTCGGCAACTTCGTTATTCACCCTATACGATAGCTTTGATGTTCACACCATTTGGTGGCTTTGTGATGTCTATAGTTTGCTTTGTATATGGTTAATGTGCATAGAAGGTGCATGTTCTTATGCAAGAAAATATGTTGGCTATTTAGAATAATATATGTCTTTTTCATGCTACAGAAAGTATATTAAATGAGGCATGCTTTTCATGTAAAGGAAAAATAGATAAATAATGCATGCTTTTCATTCACAAGAAAAGATATGGATAAATGATGCTTCTTTTCATGCACGGGAAAACATAAATAAATGATGCATGCTTTCATGCATAGGAAAACATGTAGATAAATGATGCATGTTTTTCATGCACAGGAAAACATTGATAAATGATACATGCTTTCATACATAGGAAAACATGTAGATAAATAATGCATACTTTTCATGCACAAGAGAACATAGATAAATGGTGCATGCTTTTCATGCATAGGAAAATATCGGTAAATGATGCATGCTTTTCATACATAGGAAAACATAGATAGATGATGTATGCTTTAATGCATAGGAAAACATGTAGATAAATGATGCATGTTTTTCATGCATAGCAAACATAGATAAAAGATACATGCTTTCTTGCATAGGAAAACATGTAGATAAATCCTGCATGCTTTTCATGCATATGAAAACATAGATAAATCACGCATGCTTCTCATGCACAAGCAAATGATGCATGCCCTTTATGCATAAGAAAATATGTAGATTAATGATGAGGTAATTCTATGAAGGAATAAGGTGATTGAATGATTAGATGTTATGACATTCGTGATAGCTCCTAATCTTTTTTAGAAAAAAGAATGTGGCCAAGTATGTTTTTGACTGATTGGTGAATAATGAATGTAATGATACATGTTAGTTCCTAATCTTTTCTAAATGAAGGAATTTTTAATAACTATAGTGTTGCATATGTGTTTTTTACTTATAAAGATGTGACTATAACTTTTTCCTAGATGATAGAATGAATGAATCATCTTTTGTGATGTATGAATGGTGATGGCAAGTATATGTTAAATAAGGATACATCTTTTTTTATGATGAATTGGTGGTGAATAAAGATATATGTTGAATTATAAATTCATCTTTTCTTATGATGAATGAATGGTGAAGGAAGATATATGTTAAATGATGAATGTATCTTTTCCTATGATGAATTAATGTTCTTTTGTGATGAACATGCATAATAGGTACTTTTTCTACAGTGAATAAATGTTCTTTTATGCTAGATGTATACATGAAGACAAACATTTTGAATAGGTAGAATGGGTACCATTTTCCTAAAATGGATGTGTAAATAAGTGTGAGTGAGTAAACCTATTGTTTGTGATGTATATGTGATAATGTTTCTAAATCATGAGTCAACACATGTTTTGTTACTGGGATTATTCTCCCCTTCGATTTATCATAGGAAAAAGGTCAGGTTTGAGAAAAAAGTGAAGTTGTGAAGTTGTAAGCTAGATTAGGGTAATGATAATAAGAAGTCTCTTAAAGAAAAAGGTCCAGTTAAGGTGATATAATGTTAAGGCTAAGGCTTAGGTGAAATGTCAATTTGCCATAGAGGATATTGAAGCACATGTAGCTAAAAAGTGAATTATTATGATGAATAAGCATGCAAATGTATGTGATTACACATCATGGTACTCTTGTTATTAGTCGATCCAAGGATTTTCCAACAAAATATTTTCTCTCAACCTCTAATTGTTACCTAGATCGCTTTTTATAGGTTTTTTATCTAGCGAGTTTTTTTTAATTCAACTTATTCACCTTTGGTTTAGGCTTAAAATCTAATCATATTGTGCCTGATCAACTGAGTTTGGACTTGCACCCTTTAAGATGGCTCTTGCCATGAGCTTTTCATAAGTGGTTTGCTATAGGTGTTAGCTTTATGTGCCCCTAGTGTTTTAAATCTTTCCACTTTTGTTGAATGTTAAATGTTATCTTTTCAACCTTTCCTAGTACTGCATTGGTGATATCCCTCTTATTAGCTAGTCTGAAGATTTTCTAGTTAACTATTTTCTCTCAAATTTTCCAACTTTTGCCTAGGCTCATACTCTTGGTTGATCAACCTAACAGGAATTAAAAAAAAACTCATTTCTTTTTAAATAAGGGCAACCATGGTTAAAAAGAGGATGCTTATTTGTTTGAGGCTGAAAATGAGGTAAATTTTTGTAGGCTTTGGAGCTTAGGCATCTCAGAGCATCTGACCTTTGGATTTTAAATGAGCAAGAATCATGAAATGTTTGTTGCTTAGAATGGTTCTTAGGTTTTGAAGAAAACATTTGGATAGAATGAATTTGATGCTCTTTAGAGCCTATTGAATTTGAACCTCTTTTAAGATTGAAGGAAAGCATTCATTTAGGTTTAATTGCCCCTAGCTTGTTATTTTCTTTTTATCTCACATCTCTCATTTAGGGATATTTCTCACGCCCTATAAGGAAAGATCAAGTCTTAAGCATCAAAATTATTCGCAGCAATTGTAAGCCATCATGAATTGTTTATAACAAGCGTGGATTAAGCTGATCATGTTCTTTTTTTTATTTTTGAAATCTCTTAATTCACTTTCAAGAGTACCGTGTTATGTAATTATTGTGGTACACAAAGATGCTTATGAAAAGCTAAAATGATATTTTATTAAAATTTATTTATTCCAAGATAGAAGAAAGAAAACAACTAAAAATGAAAACAAGGATAGGCTATCCTATCTTCATTAGATCTTTCTATATCCTTGATTGGCATGATTTTGCAATTGGTCAAGAGTTAACCTATAAGGTGGTAGATCGAATGTCAGAAAGAGTGAACCTTACTTTTAGAGATTTGGGGAATATTAGTGAGGCTTAGTAATGAGTGATCTTTAGGGTAAGGTATTGCACTATGGTCTATAAGGTCTTAGATGGCTCGACATAGTGCTTTGCAATTGTAGGTCATGTGGTTAGTCTTTTAATGATAAGCACAGTATAGGTCATAGCGATAATTGGGTAGAAGTGTTAAGGAATGGTGTTCGGATATTAAGGGCTGAAGGAAATTCCCTTCTTTTAATTCCTTGAATATCATGGATAGGGGCTTATTTAGATACACAAATCTATTAGACATTTTTCTTGGCCTAGTTGCTTGGTCATTACTACCCCCATGATTGAGTTCATGCTTGTTGAGTTCTTTAAAGAGCCTTATTGTTGGACTTCAAATTTCTCTCACATCTTTTCATCTATGATGCTATCATTCTTTGTTCAAATGCTACCATTGCTTTGTCAAACATGCCTCTAGTCATAAATTGACTTTTGCCTTTAGTTTCAATTTTGGTTTCCATTTTTATAATGAAGGGTGTTGAAGGAAGCAGAGGGGTTAAGTCTTTTCCTTTAAAGAGCCTAAGTGAAAAATGATCCTTATAATTAGCATGATACAATTGTTAATATGATATAATGTATGCTTCAAGTATTAATGATATGTTATGCTAAAATTGATTGGATGATTGTAAGATTGAATGTTAATGATGCATGTGATATGTACATGATGTGTATAGACATAATGTGATTGCAAATGCATGTTAATATGTGATGGATGTGAAGTTTACATTATAGTATGCCAAGTGTATGCATGGGATGTAACTTTTATTATTCAAATGGATGGAATATGTACATGACATGCCTAGACATAATATAGATATGTGATGGACGCATGTTACACTTATACAAGGTGAGTGAAGTCTATGTGATCAATGATATGTGTCTATGTAAGATATGCCAAATGTGAGTGCATGGGTATGTGGGTGAGGTTGCAAGTTGTTAATATGATATAAGGTGGATGGTTAATGTATGTATGGATGTATGACTACACATAAAGTTATGTATATAAGATGGTTCATGATGTAAGACGCCTATTAGCACATATACAACTTATGAAAACTGTGTGATGTGTGTATGACATGTTTATGCAAGGTGACGATGCATGAACAATTATTTCCAAGGTATGATGCGAGCTATCTCTACAAAGCACATAAACTATAATGCATGTGTGTTTTGTTTTTCAATGGACATGTAAGTCTTCTAAGCATATATATAGATGGTTTTCATGATGAATAAATCTTATAGGGGTAAAGATATATGCATGGCTTTTTGTCAATACCTATGAGGATGTATGCATGAGAATATGAGATACACACGTGAGGTGCTTATTCCTTAGGTGCTATGGCACCTGTGTTATACATGCCTACATGGATAGCTAATGTATGTGTAAGGTTAGGAGATCTTAGCATGGGGATAATCCTAAAGAATAATATGCGCTACAATGTATACAACCTAGGGTGTTACAAATCAATCATTTTTTATTAAGCCTAATTAATGTGAATGGGGTAGTGTTGTTCATATGCAACATATGTTGATATATGAATGAAAGCCTATAACTTTAGTGCATGTTATGTATTGTTCCTATTGATGCCTAATATGTGTGCTCTAAGTCTCATGTATGAATGTTTTTATAAGAATTAGTGGATGTGTGGTACTGATAGTTAGTGCATGAATGAATCACATGATACTTAAGTAAGAGGTTAATAGGCCTTTCAAAGATGAAAGCCTTTAATGCATGGTTACCATGCCACACGCTAGTGTAAAATGTATTTAATGCTTGAGTATTTGGATGGAAATGTAAAGGTTTATGAGATATAAAGAGAGATATAAAGTTTAAGTCATCTAATAGGTATAGTGTTATGTATGTGCATTGAAACATGATATACACAGGAAAGATATAAAACAAGAAAGATGTAAAGTTTATGTTATGTAGCAGGTATAATATAATATTATGAATATGTATACAAAAAGGATACATGTTAGATGTACAATGACAAACACAAGTAATAAGCCTTCTAACCTTGTTACTCCTACACATGTGGTATTAGTCATTCTTCCTAGGTATGCTTACCTAAGTATCATTAGAGGATGCATAGGTTCAAATATAAGCTTAATTAGGCTCAATGACCTCTCGTATTTAAAGGTGTGCAAGGATAATGGCTTATAACATTAAAGTCTTGTTAGAGGTGAAATTAGGTAGGCCCATTCTAGATGAAAGGCACAATGAGCTTAGACCTAATTAAAATAAGATTAAATGTGATAGGCCCATATAGCAATCATAATGTAATCACAAACTCTTAGGGTCATACAACCTAAGGGAAGTTGCTAAGCTTAACTATATAGGGTCATGGTCTAGTTAAAAGGCTTATGGCTCCTATAAGCAGAGGTCCCTCCTAATAGGTCTTTCTAATCAAGGATAATAGCAACCAATTTGTTCACCTTTTCATATACCTAAAGGCACGAGGCTTATGAGTGATGGATATGCTAGCATTTTCCCATTCTTGAATGAAAAATGGAGTCATGATTCATAACACCATCTAGGGTAAAAGGGTCATAGTTTATGTAAGATGCAATGCATGGGATTGATTAAAATTAGAATATTAGATAGCAAATTATTTAGGCACTTTTAGATTGAGATTATCGATCCCTAGTAAAGTCGTCAATGTAAAGAAAATAATGTATTTTACTAAAGACAAAAGCGGTTTAGTGTTTGAGAGTCACCACTTGGCCTTTACATCAGGACCACTTATTCTTTATAATATAAAGGTTTGGAATTCAGATATTATTTATGCCCTAATCATATGCCTTCTTTGTATATTGCAACATTTATCAATCCTATATCAAGTAAGCATGCATTATATTTAAAGTATTTATGTCACCTTTTCACTTAGAAAGAGTAAATTGCAATATGTAAAGCATACAACAAGTATATTGTACATCCAAAAATTGAGTTATTCATTAGTTGTTATTGGACCTGACAATTACTCGTAATTCTATAGGAATTGGTGGTAATTGCCCAACTCTCATCTCTAGGAGATTGGCCTTTATTAAAATACATTTTTCATGTGACTTTTAATTAAAGAAAACTAAATATATTTTTGTTAAGAAAACACCATTTTATTAGTTAGAAAACTATTTGATGTAAAGTTATGCATTTAGCATGTAAAATGAGTTATTCACTACCTATTATAACCTAAAATAAATTAGGAGATATAATAGGTACAAATCTAAAAGAAATAAAATAAAACACTTAATTGGTCCTATCTATATGTCAAGTCTATGTAAACTCTATGAAGCTCTAGAAAGTGTCTATATAGACTACTGCTTGTAAGGGTAATTATGTCCATCCGAACCTTTACTCCAGCTAAAAAGGTCACTTGTATACAACTCAAAAGAAGAAGTTAACGAACCCAAATAAAGGATTTTTTAAAGACTTGTAAAGAGGACAAGAAATATGAATACATGTGAAAACTAGAATTCGAAGTAAATGTCTATGCGAACTACGTTACTCATTAGAGGGAGTCCATGCGAACTTCATAATATAATACATAAGAATGAGACAAGATTATTCATACAGACTATGTTCCTCATGAAAAAGAGTCTGTACAAACTATATAATAGTTTCAATATAGCCAATAATATGCATATTATAAAATGGGAACATGACAACATCATAGAGTTATGTCAATATGGCAAATAAAATGCATTAGAACATGATACAAAAAATAGATAGAATACTATTATCTAATGTAAGTCCGTATAGACTACAAATCATGCATGCATCAATAAAGTAAGTTCATGCAAACATCGTTATGCATGTAGATAAGTCTGTGTAATTAGGATGAAAACAATGATTATAATATAATGATAGTCAATTGTGCAGTATGAGATGAATTAAAATGATGACCTACACTTATGATCAAAGTGAGGATTAGATAAAATCACCTCACTTGTAATGAATCATTAGAGATCATAGGTTTATGAAAATAGTACCAATATGTACAATGGGAGGCATCAAATCTTAACCTTGTAAGTGGACTTCAACTAACAATGCAATAGGTAGGGTTTTAGAAGAATAGAAATTAAGTATAGGCTATTGAGACTAGTAGAGTGATTCCTTATTGAAGTCCTCTCTTAAACTCATTGAAAATAGGTTTAGGCTCTCAGAATTGCTTCCCTTTGAGCTCCCCCTCTATCATACCCAAGAAGGGTATTTCTAGGCTTAAGGTTAAGAGTCTCCTATCTAGAAGTGATAAAGTCCTTCTAGGATTGGAAGATAGAGTTCGGATAAGAACCCCCCATTTTTGGATGTTTTACGCCGGTAAGTCCATGTGGACTTGTATGGCCAAGTCCGTATATACTTATGTTATTGGCTTTCTCGCCAGAATATGGGCTTTAGGCCATATTTGTATTAGTCTATGTGGACATTGGCCTTGGCTTATCCATACAGATCTTAGGCTATGGGCTCAATTGGTCTAGGCTAGCTATGGTATGAACCTCATAGCATCAAGTCTAGGCGGACGTGTGCCATGTTAGTCCATGCAGACTTGGGTTCCATGTTGCTTCCCTTGTCGCTAGTTATCATTATTAGCCAAACTTTAGGCATCTACAGTGAACAATGAATGAAAATAAATTATTTTAATATGTAAATCATGATAGTCATAAATATATGTTTAAGTATGTGAATGTATGTAATATTTATATACGTATGATAAATTTTTAGTTGTATGTAGCTAAATGAGTTAGTATGGTATGGTTAAATAAGTAAGAAAGAAAAGGAATAAAATTTATAAATA